>MU722521.1:56429-89519 GCA_026770625.1 Nicotiana glauca
GGGGGGGGGGGGGGGGTGATCCTAGGCATTAGACGGAATAAAATGAAGGGCCAGGATCCCTTTTGAACTCTTGAACTCAAAATGACGTAGTATGCCTTAGTACTACGTCGTTTTAATTGTCGAAGACCTGAAGAGTTTTGGACTGGGTTTATCCGATTTTTTGTTTGGGCTTGGTATTTTTTGACCCAATTTTGATTTCCTCCAATTATTTCCTTTTCTTTTAATTTCCTAGGATTCTATTTAAAATAAAATACAAATCTAAATTAATCTTTGACCAAATTATCCTAAAATACTAATTAATTTTAAATGGTAATTATCACAAAATATCTAAATACTAAATTTAAAAAAAAGATTACATAATTTGACATTAAACATTTTAAAATGCAAAAAAAATTGTTATTTTTTTTTGGTGATTTTTTTACATTTTTGTAAAACAACCACTTACTTAATTAATCCTATTTGTAAGATTAAATCCTAAATGCAAATGTAATTTTTTTTTTTTTTGTATTTTCCATTAATTTACACAGATAATCATGCACACACAAAGGCAAACAATAGCTGAAAATATCAAGAAAATTCACAAAATTACACACAAAAGGAAAGATTATTTTTAAAATTTTTGGGAGTGATTCGTGTGAGTCAAAAATTACGTGCTCATACTAGTGATATTATTTATGCAAAGGTAGGCTTGAAAGGCTAAAGAGGGTTTGCAAATAAAACAAAGAATGCCTAAGATCATCCCTCCAACCAAACATACTATCATTAGTATTGAAAAACCAACCGGGCAAGTTCTAGATAATAGTAGTAAACACAAAAATTATTTGTACAAACACTAACACCCATGGCACACGAATTAAATCAAGACGGACCAATCATTTTTTACTAAGAATGTCTAGAGTAATATTATTCAAACTAGTGGGCAAAGAGTCACAAAAAGAGCCAAAAATTTATCACAAAAATCATTCTTCACCATACAATCTGTTGTTTTAGTTAAAAACTACAATTTCGGAGGGGTATTCTTATTTCACACTTTACATACAAAAGACTAATTTTATTAGTACCAAATAATCCAAAAGTCTCATCCTAGTAAAACAAGACTAATTCCCTTAAGAAAGTTGTCACGCCATCTATCATAGGGAAAAGTCATCCGGTTCACTTCAAAAATGTTCCCTGGGAAAGAACCGTAGCATGAAGAAAACCCAAGGAAATATCACTTAAGGAAGATAAAATTAAAAGAAAAAATACTAAAATATAAACACTAATACTAATAACAACACGCTACTTAAAGAAAATAATTAATGAAAGAAAAATATACACAGATTAATCACACCAAGCTCGGCAAGAGCACCTGCTATACAAATTAGACCGGCAAGGGCACACAATATCCACAACAGCATAATAATAAGCCCGGCATGGGCACATAGTATCCATAGCAACAAAATAAGCCCGGCAAGGGCACACAATATCAAAATATGAATACAGTATACTCTTACTTACAGTTACCCCCAACTAAAAATGATGCAGTGTCCTCACTGCACAATATCAAATTTAAAGCATAAATAGTTTGAGGGTCTCCCTGAGGTCTGCATCAGACAAGAAGACTGTGGGAGGACGGCAGGTCAATGCTGTGCTGGACTAGTGGCCCCATCATCATCAGTCTCCTTATTGGCATCATCATCACCATCATCACCAGCAGACTCTGAAATGAAGGAATACTCCTCACTATCATCTTCGGTCGCCACTTATATCTTCTTGCCTGGGTTCCCCCATTTGAAGATGGAATTGATGCCTCTCCACATCTTGATCATAAATTTGCCCTTCTTCTTGTTCTTTTTCTTCTCCTTCTCGAAGTTTTGCTGCAGTTCTACATGAGCCTTGGCCAAAGTGTCGTATGCTCCCTCTAGTCTAGTCACGGATGCTGCCATCTTCTCAAGATGCTCATTTTGAATCTTCTGTGCATCCAAGTAACTCTGTATTTCGTCCCTGGAGAAGTATGAAGGACCAGGCTCGGAGGATGAGGGCACGCTCGAAAGCTGTGATACTAACTCCCGAATAGATGCAAGCTCGGAGTTTAGAATCCCGAATGGTCCCTGTGCAGCTGCCAGTGAAGAGGACTCTGAAGCAGTAGCAGTGGTGGTGACTTTTCTCTTCTTGATCTTGACTACGCTCCCCTCTCCTATCACTCTCAAAGGATGAAAAGGTTTATCAGCAGGTAGCCACCGATCGGCGCTACGTACATCAACCTCTGCTCTGGTGCATAGCTGTGTGATCAGTGAGGGGAACATCATCCCTGCATCCTTGTCTCGCAACTACTCCCTCATCTCCCGTAGGATATAGTACCCGACATTCACAGAAATGTCGTCCAGGAGGCAAGCAATCATCAAAGCCCTAGGGTAAGAGACATCTGAGATGTTCCCACAAGGAGACACCCGGTTGCATATGATGTATATCCATATCTTTGCTTCAGCAGTGAAGTCAATCGATCTCAACCCTTTTCTCCGGTTACCCCATTTGGCTCTCAGACTAGGAGGAAAGAGTTTGGAGACAAGCCATTCCCTATTTTCACAATGATCCTTCTCTTGCACCGGCTCCACTGGATAGTTGAAAATACCAAGATTGTCATTTATTTGTTCGATCCCAAACCTCACCAATTTTTCTCTGATGACGACTTATGGATTGGCAAAATCAGTGCGCCTAAGATTTGCATAAAATTCACGCACCCACTCCTCATTATCCTTGCAAGGGGTGTGGATGAAGCATGACCATCCAGTTGAATAGAACCGGGCATAGAAATCCGGGAGCTTTTCGGCCAAATTGTCTTCATGGATGCCCTTTTCAAGAATTATCCTCCTATTGACAAGTTCGTGCAAATATTGACGCTCACATGCAGCTGACATGAAGCGTGATTCATCATATGGTTCCTCAATTTCTTCTTCAATTTCGGGTTGTTGTCCGCTCGTGTTAGGGTCCATTTTAACTCGAAACACCTACATAAAATCAAAACAAGGTCAGTAGGGGAATGGAATCATGTTAAGAAATTCAAAATACTACAATTGAGCCAAAAAATCAGGTTGAACGGGCCCAGGAAGGCCCTGATGCAAAGCTACTGGAATTGCACAAACTGCACAGTTTCCGCATCTGCGGATATATAGCCGCAGAAGCGGCTCCGCATCTACGGTTTTAAAAATTATTCCAGTTATCGCATCTGCGGACTTGCAATCGCAGAAGCGGTTCCGCTTTTGCGGACAACAGACCGCATCTGTGGAATTCGACATCTTCTTCAACTGCCCAGAAAATTCTTCAACTTTCGATTCTCAAACCCAATTTTTGGCACCTAATTTATACTCAAGACTTCTAAATTAGTGCAGTATATGAACTTATGATTCAATCGAGACCAATTTTTGTGGTACTTAGCAAGAAAACTTCTTTTAAACATTGTGTCGAACATCTTGCAAGCACGTTAAAATGGCCTCTTCATCAAACAAATTGGGTACTCAGAATTCCCACAATTTTGTTCATGATTTACAGCACACACAAACTTACACTCAACCAATTTTCCTCACCCTATTTTTCACACAGATAAGAGGGGAATGGGGAACATAGCCATGGCAGGCCTTAAGCGAAGAAGAGGAAGAGAAGAGAAAACAAAGGGAGAGAGGAGTAGAAGAAAATACCTGATTATCGTGTGAGTGTAGTGGAATTCACAAGCAAAGCAATGGAGGTTTTTGGAGTATTTTGGAGATGGGGGAGTTTAGGGCTGGGAGAAACAGTTGCATAAATGACCTTAGCAAATGAGGCGTCTAAGAATTTTTCAAACAAAAGACCTGTTCGACTTTTGCTTCTGCGGCATTTTCGCCGCTTTTGCGGTTTCGCTTATGCGTCCTGTTGCCCGTAGATGCAGAATAGGATGCTTCTGCGATTATAAATCCGATTCTGCGAGACCGCAGATGCGGTAAAAAAATCCGCAGATGCGGTTTCACCAGAAGATTGATCCCTAGTTTTTGCAGCTACTGGTTTTAGCCCTCCAGACCACTCCGACCTGCTCAAATCAACTCCGAAAAATCTGAAATATGGCAGATTAGTTACAAATAATATTCTAAGCTATTCTAAAAAAGAAAATTTCAAAAACGACTAAAATTTTTGAAAAAATGATGGGTTGCCTCCCACCAAGCGTCGCATTTAACGTCGTGGCACGACGCAAACAACATTACCACTTTCTCGCCACTTGGATGATATGAACTGGGCACCTAGATTCGAATCAAACTTGTGACCACGAGCGATGGGGGTGGTAAGTTGATGATCAAGCCAATCCTTAAATTCTTCATTTTGCACTTCTTGGCTCTCATGTGAGGAATGTCATTTTGTTTTCTTGTTTCCTCAAATTGTAAAATGTAAGGTTGTTGCCTTTTCTCCTCGCAGTCCCTCATTGACTGGTGTAGTTCAATTTCCATTTCACCACACAATTCCAATGTTGAAAAATGCTTGGAATGTGACTTCAAGCCTTCATTTTGTAATTTTTCTATTTTGACCTACTCTTCTTCCCCCGGACTAGAGTCAATCTCAACCAAATTTTTATTTACACCGGTTGACTCTAATTCCATATTTTTCTTGGTATCATTCATACTCATGGATTCGGTTAGCGGATGTTCAATTCTTGAATCCTCAAAGTAAAGCTCACTTTCTTCCTCGGAATTGGACTCTTCTTGGCTTTCTTCCACACTCTCAAGTTAGTGGGCATAGTGAGCCTCAACCAATATTTGCATTTGATCTTTCAAAGTGCGGATGTGTTCATCATTGTAATTCAAGTTTTGTTTCAAGTCCTCGAGTGCAAAGTTGTGCTTCTCCTCATTTTCAAGAATGGTCTCCAACATGAGCATCATTTTCTCATTGTGAGCATTTGAGAGTTCTTCTTGGTTTTGATCAAGTGCCAAGGAAGGATTTTCAAATTCAATCTCCAAGGAAAGGTTCTTGGCTATCATTCACTTCCGAGGCTTTTTGAACCCTTAAGGCTTCGATCATTTCATCCATTTGTGAGTGCAACCTTTCAAGTGCCAAGTCATTTTGAAGACTAGTCTCCAAAAGTTTCTCCACGGCATTTTGCTCCTTGTTTCCTTCTTCAAGTAAACATTCCAACATAAGCTTGAACTCTCCATTTCGGCCATGCTCAACTTCTCCCATCTCCATAGCCCTATCATTTTTATCAAAACAAGTAGAATCATCATAGCGGGGCTTGGGGAAGGGAATAACAAATAAGCACAATTATCCCAATGACCATTTTGGCAACCACACTTATCACAAATACTCCACTCATAGGTTTGATATTGTGCGCACAATCCACCCCCGGGAGAATTTAAATAATTTTACCACGAGTGTGGTCCTCCACAATAAGGACAAGGATCATCAAAGTATGAACAACTACCATCCGACCAATTTTCATTATACGATGCCATTTTTCAAAAATAAGAAAATAAACAAGAAATAAAGACCAAGGTAAGAAAATTTAATTACACAAATATTCACAAATTTGGACCAAAGCACTTTCGCTTATTTCTCAAACAACCTAAATTACGCCAAATTGTTCCCCGGCAATGGTGCCAATTTTGGTGATGTCCAAATCCACTACTAAAAAGTAATAGACACGGTAGCATGCAATATAATTTACCCAACTATGAGTCGGGGTCGAATCCCACAGAGAACAATGTATAGGCGATTAGGAATGTAAGAAATTATCGCTTATTGCACATTGCCAAACACTAAGAATTTTGGTTTGAAAATATTTTATATCTAAATGCAGAAATGTAAACTAACCTAGAAAGCAAGTAGAATGATCAATGGCTACAAGTATGGTTGCATCGGGAATTACACTCAAGTAACGATCCAATGTATTTCATGATTTTATAAATATGAGAGAGTTTATGTTAATTAGCCACGGATAATAATTCTTAATTAGCTTCTTCCAAAGACTAATAAGACTTCCTAATTGAATTATCCCTAAAACAATTAGAAGAAGAAGCACACCCAGAATGGCTACAAGTAGTTCAATCCTATCCCTAGGTAGAACCTATAAAATGAGAGTTAACGCCTCAAGTTCTTGTTAATTAATCTTTTCCAATCCCAAATTATCTTTTCCAAAATTAATTCGGAGTTAATGGGCGAGTCCTAGGGTTAGATAATCCCTTTGGAAACATTAAAGAACAAGAATAATTAAAATAACAACAACTCACTTCATAAATACATAAAAATCATTCAATACATAAGCACAATAAGGTATTTAATTCATACTTTAAACATGAATATTTCTATAAACAAGATTCAAGTGTTGAATAAAATACTACACATTTAGATATACAATACAAAGCAAGGAAATGAAGAAAGAAACATAAATGGGTAAGAAATTCTCATCCAAAAGCTTCAATCTTCAAGACCAAAGTGTGTGTGCAAAGCCCTAGCTTCCAAAACTTGTTCTCTCTAGCCCTAAGAACTGAAAATAAGCAAAAGATCTGTAAAATATCTGCTTGGTCGTGTATAAAAATGGTTTGGGGATTAAAAATGTGAAATTCCAGAATTGCCGAGGCCTGAAGCTCGATCTTCGCAATTGCGAACAAAGGTTCGCAATTCCCAACTTTTTCTGTGCTGCTTCACTTCGTATTTACGATAATTTCTTCGCATTTGTGAAGGTTGACCTTTTCAGTTGACTTCGCATTTGCGAAATCCTCTTCGCAATTGCGATGGCTGGCTTATTCCATTGATTTCGCTTTTGCGAAGGACTCTTTGCATTTGCGAAGTTTGACTTTCCCAGTTGACTTCGTATTTGCGAAGGGCTCTTCGCATTTGCGAAGACTGCATGATTTTCCTTCCTTCGCATTTCCCTAGAGTTGGTCGCAATTGCAACCACTGAGTGTATTGCCCAGATTTTCCCTCTTTTTATCTTCTTTTTAACTTTTTTTCACTTGGTTTCTTCACCATTACTTCTAAATCACATACACCCTGTAAAATAGAAGTAAACAATATTAAACACACGATTTTATCACTCAATCATAGCAAAAATATCGGTTTAAAGATAAGATAAATTGGTAAAATACCAACTTATCAACTGTATGTCCTTAACTTTTGAACCTGTAATTCAAACTTAAGGACTACATGTCCTTAACTTTTGAACCTGTAATTCAAACTTAAGGACTGTCTGTCCTTAACTTTTGAACCTGCAAGTCAAACTTAAGGACTCCTGTCCTTAACTTTTGAACTTGATAAGGACATACAGTTCTTAACTTTTCAAGTTTGAACTCAACGTTAAGGACTGCCAGTCCTTAACTTATGAACCTATAATTCAAACATAAGACTGCCTGTCATTAACTTTTGAACCTACAAGTCAAATTTAAGGACTCCTGTCCTTAACTTTTGAACTTGAAACTCAAAGTTAAGAATAGACAATCCTTAACTTTTGAACTTTGAACTCAAAGTTAAGGACTGCTTGTCCTTAACTTTTGAACCTGTAATTCAAACTTAAGGATTGTCTGTCCTTAACTTTTGAACCTGCAAGTCAAACTTAAGGACTCATGTCCTTAAGTTTTAAACTTGAAACTCAAAGTTAAGGACAAATAGTCCTTAACTTTGAACTTTGAACTCAAAGTTAAGGACTGCATGTCCTTAACTTTTGAACCTGTAATTCAAACTTAAGGACCACATGTCCTTAACTTTTGAACCTTTAATTCAAACTTAAGGACTGCCTGTCCTTAACTTTTGAACCTGCAAGTCAAACTTAAGGACTCCTGTCCTTAACTTTTGTACTTGAAACTCAAAGTTAAGGACATACAGTCCTTAACTTTTCAACTTTGAACTCAAAGTTAAGGACTGCCTGTCCTTAACTTATGAAACTGTAATTCAAACTTAAGATTGTCCGTCATTAACTTTTGAACCTTCAAGTCAAATTTAAGGACTCCTGTCCTTAACTTTTGAATTTGAAACTCAAAGTTACGGATAGACAATCCTTAACTTTTGAACTTTGAATTCAAAGTTAAGGACTGCCAGTCCTTAACTTTTGAACCTGTAATTCAAACTTAAGGACTGTCTGTCCTTAACTTTTAAACCTGTAATTCAAACTTAAGGAATGCTTGTCCTTAACTTTTGAACCTGCAAGTCAAACTTAAGGACTCATGTCCTTAACTTTTGAACTTTGAACTCAAAAGAAACAAAAATAACGTAAGCAGAAAGAAATTTTGAAAATTTAGATATCTGGTCAAATAAGAATAATCTAAATAAATTCAATTTATAGCAAAAGCTTAAAAGAGTCGATAAACATAAGTGGATATATATACTATTCTCTATGCCTTCTTGAAAATGGATGGACTGCCAGAGAATATATACAAGATGTTCTATTATGACCAATTATTCTGCAACGACCACATTTGAATGTTATTTTTGATGACCTGATAGCTGGAATATGCCTTTTCTTCTGCCTTCTACCTGGTGGCACTTTAAAATCTGGAGGTTTAACAATTTGTGACTTAACACTCTCTGGTACAATCCAAGAATCAGTATGTCCTACAGGATGTATTTGTCTTTCATATGTTTTCAATTAAGATTCCTTTAAGTACCAGTGCAAGCAAAAGTTGGACTTCTTGATATTTTTCTTCTCGATAGCTGCAATTGCATGTATGCATGGTGATCCATCAAATTGAAACTAAAAACAATCACATGTTCTTTTGTTTAAGTCCCAAGAAAGTTATTCCTTCTTCTTCAACTCTAGAATGCCATGAATCAACAAGGAAGACCTTCAATGTTGAAAAATTATAAGTTAGTACATTATGTTAAATTATATTAAAATCATAACCTAAAATAGAACGTAATACTTACATTTAAAGTAAATGCTAAATCTATCTTTTTTTTTCAATTCCTCATCTACCCAACAAGAAACATCATAAAAAGTTCCTTCTACTTCATTTCTTCTTTCATAAAACCAATGGTGTAGCTTCACTTGAATAAATCCATCATTCTTAATATAGGCAGCTCCCTTCCTTCTAATAGAATAAAATTCATTGACTCAACTATGTTTGTTGTGAGCATGTCATATCTTCGTCGTGGACTACAAGAACGTGCCCACCTTTCCGGTGGTTCTTCCATCAAGAAGTCATAAGTCTTCTTATCTACTTTTGCTATATCTGACATGTATAGAGCAAACTCTTTGCGCCTGTATACTCTTGCAGCACTTTGGAAAAGTTTTATGACCTCACTTTTCACTTTCCTTCGCTTTAGGTTCTGCTCCAAATGATAGATACAAATCTCATGATGGCTTTCAGGATATACCTTTGCAATACCATATGCAATAGCTTGATGCCTATCTGATAAAAAAATTAATTTCTCACGGCTCCCAATTGCATTACGAAGATGACTAAAGTACCACTCATAGGAAATGTTATTTTCAGATTCTGCTATTCCAAAGGCTAGTGGGAAAATTTGGTTATTTGCATCCTTTGAAACTGAAATCATTAAAACACCACGAAATTTTGACTTCAAAAAAGTTGCATCAACGGCAATCACTGGTCTGCAATAATTCTAACCAGATATTGATGATTCATATGCATAAAACATATAAAGAAACCTGAAAATACAGTATAGAACAAGGTTAATAGAAGTTAAGGATAGGTAGTCCTGAACTTCAGATTACAAGGCCAAAAGTTAAGGACAAGTAGTCTTGTAGTTAGACTTACAAGGTCAAAAGTTAAGGACAGTCAGTCATTAACTTAGAGTTACAAGTTATAAAGTTAAGGACATGCAGTCCTTAACTTTGAGTCAAAGTTCAAAATTTAAGGACAGGCAGTCCTTAACTTTGACTTACAAATTTAAAAGTTAAGGACAGCCAGTCCCGAACTTCTCGTTACAAGCTCAAAAGTTAACGGGTTAAAGACAGCATGTCCTAAATTTTATAAAACGGACTAATAAACTTTTTTTTGATTGTTTACCTGTTGTTGTCTTCTATCTTTATGTTAGTATATGTTCCCAGGTTTTTACTTCTCATCATATACAAGTATGAAGACAATAATTCATAATTCTCTTCAGGAGTTCCTCTTATTAAAGCGGAAGCAAGTTGAATAGCACGTCGCGCCTTGTATACCCAATGTCTAGTCCATGCAATTTTTGTATTTCTGTCGTGACAAAAGCTGGTGTAACTTCAAACCTTGGGTCTCGAAGATTGTCGATAATGTAACCACTAATCAACTTTGAAGTTGCATGCCTTTGATCAACTTTCATAGTGTTAACAGAGCAGTCATGATTTTTCTCAATCTTTACTATCTTGAACAGTGTTGAATCTTTAATTCTGAAAGTACGCATACACCACCCACACCTATCATCATTGCATTTCAACGAATATCTTATTGAGCTTGATCTAACAACCCTGAATTCAAAATGTCCTTTAATTGCTATATTCGAAAAACAGTTAATTATACTCTTCTTTTTGTCAAATACTGATCCCACTTTTATTTCATCCAATGAAGCATTTTCTCTAAATATCGTAGTTGGGGATTCTTTTTGTTTCAAATTTGACCTTCGTCTAGTTAGTTGAGTAGAGGTTTTTTCAGCATCTTCTTCGATTACCGGTGCACTCTCTAAGACTTGAATACCCAAAGCTTGTTCGTTGTTAATCTCTATAATGCTTTGTCCTTCTACTTGAATAGAATCAAATTTTTTAAGCACCTCTTCAGTTATTGGTTGAGCTTCAACCATATCTATTTCCATTATCTGTTGACATTTATTTTGATTGTCATGTTGAGTTTCTCTGTTGACATGTGTTTGAAGCACCTCTTCAATTATTGGTTGAGCTTCAACCATATCTATTTTCATTATCTGTTGGCATTTGTTTTGATTGTCATGTTGAGTTTCTCTGTTGACATGTTCAAAGTTGCTTGTTGATCCAAAAACTCTTTCCGAAATATCAACAATGAAACGATAGCCCTTGAAGAGTGAATGAGTTTTTAGTAACTCTATACATGTGTGAAGATCTAAATCTTTGGATACAAGCATTCCCTTGCTTGTTCCAAGGTTGATATCGAACCATATCACTGCTTCAAACTTGTCTCTATCTAATTCAATAACTTCAAAGATCTGTTTCATGAAATCTTGAAACCAAATTGCCTCAGGTACTAGAACAAGCTTTGTTTGATGATCAAGATACTTATAGTCTTTAGTCCATCTACCATTAAAAGCAACTATAAATCATATTATTTCCATCCTGCAAGTCAAGAGAATGGAAAACTCCGGACATATTTTATAGAGAAATCCTTGTATAATTAAGAACAAGTACTGTAAGTTCAAGACCAAGTGTCCTTAACTTTTGAACTTAGAATTCAAATTTCAGGACCAAGTGCCCTTAAACTTATGAACTTGTAACTTAAAGTTCAGGACCAAGTGTCCTTAAGTTATGAACTTGGAACTGTAAGTAAAGGAACAAGTGTCCTTAACTTTTGAACTTGGAATTCAAAGTTAAGGACCAAGTGTCCTTAGCTTTTGAACTTGAAACTTGAAGTTAAGGACTTCCTGTCCTTAAATTTTTAACTTGGAACTCTAAGTTAAGGACCAAGTGTCCTTAACTATTCAGCATGCAAGTCAAAGTTCAGGACGAAGTGTCCTTAACTATTGAACTTGAAACTTGAAGTTAAGGACTACATGTCCTTAACTATTGAACATGTAAGTCAAAGTTCAGGACTAAGTGTCCTTAACTTTTGAACTTGAAACTTGAAAGTTAAGGACTTCGTGTCCTTAACTTTTTAACTTATAACTCTAAGTTAAGGACTAAGTGTCCTTAGATATTGAACATGTAAGTCAAAGTTCAGGACCAAGTGTCCTGAACTTTTCAACTTGAAACTCAAACTTCAGGACCAAGTGTCCTTAATTTTTTCAAAACACTTTGCAAAACTATGACAGTATGTCCTTAATATACAGAAGAACAGCAAAAAGTTAAAGACATTGTGTCCTTAACTTTTTCAATTCAATTTGCAAAATCAGGACACTATGTCCTTAATATTATGTGCTCAATTTTTATAAAATTATCACAGGATGCAATGTCCTTAACCTTATAAATCCAAAAATTCAAAAAAAAAAATCAAATTTCTACTTCTGTATAAAAATCAATAAAAATCAAAAAAAGTATAACTATTTCGAAATAAAAATCAATAGAAACACATAAAAGTATAACTTACTGTAAATTTATGTCGATTTTTGGACGAGAAAGTTGAATTCTATAGTTTGAAATCGGAAGTGAAGCTTCTGCAATTCTATACTTTGAAATTCGACGATCACGGGGAAGCTGTTGCTGCTGATCGTTAATAAAAGCGTAGGTATAAGTTATAGCAGAAGGGTATTTTCGTCCAGTCAGGTATAAGTTTATTAATCCAGTGGCTAAAGCCTAAAGACATTTAAAACACTGGCTTTAAAATAAAGACAGGTGCTATTAGTGGCTATTTGTGCACATCGCCCATTTAATTGTAAATAGAATTTTTCTTATTCTTGTACTAGATAGGAGTACCCCGTGCTATGAACAATTGCCCGATGACATTGTTTCTTTCACTATTAAATTGAGGAAGAATTACACTCCTTATCACTTAGCTCAATAGTCCATCAAAAAATGGCCTACGTTTGAAGCACTTACCCAGTGTAGCCTAGGTTGTATACAATGTGAAAGTTACTTTCCACCCATTAGCTCACTCCTTTTAATTGTTTTTTCTTTTCTCAGTTCTTCTTCTCGTCGTGTCCCAATTTTGCATCCCAAACTTTCTCCATCATTGTTATTCTCCATCAACGCTCCTCCAGATTCAAAGCCGATAATCACTATTCGGATGAAGAAGAAAAAATAATACATAAAAGAATTAGTTTTTGAAGTCATATGAAGATCACTTTCCTTCAATGGAGTGAAAAGAACTGTGTTTGCACTAAAGAGGTCCACTTGGTAGGTTGTTTGATCACCAAACTAGAAAGAAGGTATTGACATGGTCTCATTATTATCCTCATTCCACGTGCAATTCTAATTCTAGTGGTTGATTAAAAACTTGAAAAATAGAAATCACCATTAAAGGTGTTTCAAAGCTTCGATTTCAGAAATTGCGTTTTCTAATTTGTTAGTTCTTTGGATTGGGTGTTGTCCCAAGTGATTGGAATCGTCAAAAGAAGTTCAAAACTTAAATTTGAAGTAATTTGGAGTAGATTTAAGCTAGATTTGAGTTAAATTTCAGAAGATCCCCAAGAAAGAAGAATAACACGCGAAGCTCCATTGATAGAATTCATCTGTATAATAATGTATAAAATTATATAAATAGTATATAATAGTGTATTAAACAACTCTCGTACACAATAATATATTATTTACATGTATTTGGTAAATTTCTCACATATTCTTCTTCTTCTACACGTATATACATAGTTATCACGAACATTGTTTTACAGTCCTTATATATCTTTATACACTTTTATACAACTATATACATAATGTACCTCTTGTAGTGTATAATGTTATGTAAAAGTGTATAAACATCTCTGACGAACTTCTAATACGATTTCACTTGCAATTCTTGTTCAAAACTAGTCCAAAACTCTATCAAATGACTTCAAACTTTGAATACAACCTACTTGGACTATTTCTAATAAGTTCAAACAATACCCACTCCAAATTTTTCGCAAAATCATATTAAAAATTTAACAAGATTAGCATTGAAGAAGAAAAGATTTTAGGTTTCTCGTGTCTGTTTTTGCATTTTTGTAGATGGGATAGGTATGTATAAATTTGAGGAAAAAAGAAAAATGGAAACTCAGGGATCTTTCACGCCAAAGATCTGGAGAATCAAAAAAAAGGAAAAAAAATTGGATGAGTTTATTGATATTTGGCTACACATGCAAACTTGTAATTGGGCTAAAATACTGCAACGTTACCTTATGGAGTGATCTATTGTGTAATTCTTCCTTAAATTAACTACTTTAAACAACATTTAACTTTATAATTTTATATTTGGGACCAACATCTCTTCCATCATATAATAAGAAAGTGTAAACGAAGGCACTTGAGTATGGAGTGCCACATTCCCGTTCTTTATTTTTTATCTACATAAGACAAAGCTCATATCACTGGGGAAGTCTCACGCACAAATAAAAGGAGATTGTATGGATAGAAGATCAATGACTTAGAGAAAAGAAAGAAAAGCTTTAGTCTCTAAAATGTATTGTGGAGATACAATAAGAAAGTGCAAATAAAGACATCTAATTGGACTTTGAAAATAGCAATGTGGTTGTTTAATAATCGATTATCAGGAACACAATTACATAAAATATGTCAACTATCCAAAATTTTACATACCGATAATTTTAGAGTTTATTCACATGGATTTACGAAGCGTCTCCTATATGTTACATTATCGAATTACAGCATCAACATCATGTCCTCACACAAAGTACCAATTTCACATTATCACGGGTGCGTCGAGGAAAGAAGAATCAACTTTCTTTCAACTGTATTTGATAGTTCCACATCGAATATTTTCAGCATGTGCTCTGTAATAAAGTGAAGGCAGAAAAAAAAATTCAACTAACCAAAGTTCAAGATTAAATGTACCAATACACATGAAAAATGAAAAATGTGAATATCAGAAAACTCCTAAAATAAAGATTTATGCATCAGCTTATTTGTAATACCTGGATGACCTCTTGCCCTTGTTCCATTCTTTATCTTATGATTAATTTTCTTCCAATAAATAATATCCATAATCTTAAAATCTATCATTTTGGAAACTAGACGATGATCAAGTACAAAATAGCTCCTAAATTTATTAGGTCCATACTACTCAGTGCCACAAACAAACGTTGCTACATGTCCTTAAACCCCAGCCATATGGTCTCCACACATTTTTTGGATTAGGTTTCAACTATTGCAACTACAACAGAGAAAGAGAGACAACGCAAACTCTTGCAAACTAAGGTTTTCCTTTTCTTTCCTCCTTTAATAACTAAATCTTACACAATTATGGCAAATAAAGCAGAAAATAGAGGATAAATTTTGGAAAACCAGATGACATTTTGATTTTCTAGTTTCTACCATTATGACATCTCTAAGATTTTCTGCACAGTGCAGACAAACAATAAGAGATCATACAAAGCTGCTCAAAGCAGCTACAATAGTTGGCTATCTAGACCATCACATCTAGTTTAACTAACAATCAAATAGAATATATTAATAAGGAAATGCATATAACTCAAAAATGGACCCACGCTTGGTAAATTTCTCCAATGAGTGGAAGCGCATGGCACGAAATCATTGAGATAGATGGACATTTTGAAATTTGTCATGCTAAAATTATACAAACTCTAGAATGAACGAACCTTAGGAAAGAGATACTGCTCACTGCTGTGATGTCAATGGAATTTCTCGATAAAAGGATCTCCACATCTTCAAGCTGTAAAATCCAAGAAGTATTATAAAAAAAATTCTCATCTATTAAGAATTCAGTATAAGAAACAATAACCATAATGAGGACATATTTCACTGCCAAAATTCTCAATGTTTTCAGGCATCACACTGAGTGCGATATATCACTCTTTTGGGTGAAGTTAATACCCTGAAAAAATAGAAATGTCATATCATAATATTGACAAATTAGAAATTGGTAGAAACACAAAGAAAAAAAGCACTAATACTCTGTCAAGAACTCGTCCATCTTTACTGTTAGATATTTGTTTTTTAAGAATTTCATAAAGTTTCTTTATTAAAAGTCTACATTTTGTAATCCTAACACAATTTAATCCTAAAGTAGACAGGAAGTTCTAAAGTAAGAAATCGAAAAGGAAAAGAAAGTCACCTTTCCTGCCAACCTCCAGGCTTTATTAGCTTTTATTGTCAAGAAATTCCTTCATTAAGTTCTTGAGCTGCAGAACGATACATGTCATGTACTATAAAATTTAAGTATTAGCATGTAAATTGTCTACTAAAAGGAATTACTGAGTACCGGTAAAAGATCTACTAGTTACCTTAGAAAACACTCATCTTTCGGAGGTGCTATTTCAGATTGCAAATAATTTAAAAGTGCTAACTCCATTGCAAGACCTGCATAATACAGAGGGCCTTATAGACAATAAAGTTTAGAAACTGCAATATCGCCTGTATCAAAAAGTCGAGCTGCCTATGCCCCAACATGGGTATTATATTTTATATAGCACTACTCTTGTACTTGATATATTTGTCATACTAATGGCCAGAAAGTCAATTTCTTATAATGAGAGATCATCATGCAAAGCTGCTCAAAGCTGCTATTATAGTTGGCTATCTAGACTATCACATCTAATGTAACTAACAGCCAAATAGAATATACAATAAAGTAATTGCATATAACTCAGAAATGGACTCACGCTTGGTAAAATTTTCCTATGAGTGAAAGCAAATGACCTGAAATCATTGAGATAGAATAGTCTTAACGACGGTCATTTCGAAACTTATCATGCTAAGAATGTAGAACATCCACCAGGAAGTTATACAAACTCTAGAATAAAGGAACCTCAAGAAAGGAATACTGCTCACGGCAAAGATGATGTCCATGGAATTTCTCAACAAAAAAATTGCCACATCTTCAAGCTATAAAATCCAGAAAAATATTATAAAAAAATGACTCATCAATTAAGAATTCAGTACAAGAAACGATAACCAAAATGATGGGAAGATTAACCTCATTAGCGAATCTATAACCATTATAAAGTGAAATATTTCTAACAGTACATATTCCGCTGCTTAAAATTCTCAATGTTTTTAAACTTCACATTGAATGCAAGTGTCACTCTTTTGGGTGAACTTAATATCTGGAAAAAACAAAAATAGCATCTCATTATATTGACAACTTAGAAATTAGTAGAAGCAGAGAGAAAAAAGGACTAAATACTCTACCGAGAATTCATCAATTTTTCTTTTATTGTTAGACATCTGCTTTTCAGGCATCTCATAAAGTTTCTTTATTAAAGTCTACATTTTGTAATCTTAACACAATTATTCCTAAAGGAAATATAAAGCACAACCATTTTACATTTTAATGAATTACCCAACCCATCTTTAGAACAAAAAAGTGCAGAACCTATTATAAAAGCAGTTTTCCTTTTCCTCCACCTTCAGCGAATTCTACTTTCAAAATCCTGTGAAATATAAATGGTGTTATCATTATATTCCAGGCTCCAGCTAATGGATTACAAACATTCAGCAATGTCATGCAATGATAAATTTAAATATACAAGATATGAGTAGGAGAATAGATGAAAACAAGTAGACTCAAAATTCGAATTTCTTTTAAACCCTTGTAAGTTAGCTAGGCTTTTTCTTGTATTCTTCAGTTGTTATCATTTGGAAGGCTATCAATGAGATTATCCCTAGTTTCCTTAGCTTAGCTTACGAGTAGTAGTAGCTTTCTTCCTTGGTTTAGCTAGTGTTCTAAGCTCTAATTTCAAAGAAGTAAACTCTCTCTCCTCTAAAAACTCTCTCTACAACGGCTCTTAACGTATCTTTCCAAATAAGTGCGTCGTTCTCACGCTCCACCTGATGGAGCCGCCGGAAGGCTCTTTTCCGTCAAGCAAACATGGGGAAAATATCCCTCCAGCCGTCACGAAGCCTAACAATGAAGAAATTCCAAAAAAACAGTCTTATGCTACATCGATAAGTGCTCCATCATCTTCAGCTCTGAACCCTAACCGGTCAGACAAAGAAAAAGTCATTGCTCGACAAACGACATACAACGGGATACCAGCTGTCATATTTAAGGCCAGAGATTACTATGGCATCATAGCAAAGTCCTGTAAGTACACTATTGTGGGCAGATTTCTTAAACCCCGTCCCCAAATTGATAGACTTAGGTCTAGATTCAAAGAATTGATTACCTTGAAAGGTGTTGCTAAAATAGGTGTCTACGACAACTACAACGTCTTTATTGATCTCTTCAATGAAGACGACTTCAAAACTGTGTGGTTCAAAAGGGTAATTGAAATAGAGTGTATGCAAATGTGGCTTCAAAAATGGTCACCAGACTTCAAACCGGAAGAGGACCTCCCTATTGCTCCTGCATGGGTTCTGATACCGGGTCTTCCTTTTCACATGCATGATTGGCATTACATCAAACAACTTTTGAGTTCTGTTGGTACAACTTTGGCCTTAGAAGCAGCTACGTTTGGGAGAACTAGGCCGAGCATGCAAAAATGAGAGTAGAGGTCAATGAGTGTTTTGGATAGCGTGCGGCGATAAATAGCGACGAGGGTCCGCTTCATTGAGGCGAGAGGCGAGCAGCGAAGCACTCGCCTTTTTGCTGTGAAGCGACAATTTATACAAAAAATAAAATATTCTATATATAACTAAAAACTCAAATAGCAATAATATATTAATAAATATATCAATTTTTAAAAATTAAAAACTCAATATATAGCTATATAGATTCATACTGACAAGCAACGTCTATTCTTCTTCAAGCTAATCCCAAGCTATATCATTTCTTTTATTACCATCGGATGATGCCATTTCAATACTGTTTTATAGGAAAAAATGATCAAGTCAATATGCAATTAATTCAAACTCTATTAATTGAAAAAAAAAGGAGGAAATTCAAGAGCAGAAAAAAGAAAAAAGAAGAGAAGAAGAACTGAAGAAGCTCTCTGAACTGAAGAAAGGACAGAGCTTTTCTCAGACTAATCTGTTGAGTGCAGCAGCAGTGATAAAAAACAGAGCCAAAAAAAAGAGGAGAAGAAGAAGAAGAAGAAGAAAAAGGAAAAAAAAATAGAGCAACACAGACTTTGTTATGTTGCAGCAGCAGCGATAAAAAACAGAGTCCAAAACAAAAAGAAAAAAGAAGAGAAGAAGAAAAAGAAAAAGGAAGAAAAAACAAAGTAACACAGTGTTGCTCTGTTCTGTTGCAACAGCAACGATTAAAAACAAAGCCCAAAACAAAAAGAAAGAAGAGAGAAGAAAGAAGAAAGAAGAAAGAAGAAAGGAAAAAAAAATTGGATAGAGTCACAGAACTGAAACTCGAAGAAAGAAGAAAGAAGAAAGAAGAAAAGGAATGAAGAGAAGCATACCTGATGAAGAAAGAAGAAAGGAAATCGATGGTCTGCTGGAGAGGTTTGGTGTCAACTTGAAGGAGAAAGAGTAAAGAAATCGTGAGCCCTAATTTTTGTTTTAAAAGATCGATGTTACTGCCTTTTTCTTTTCTTTTTTGCAAAAAGCGACGCAACAGCTCGCCTCACGCTACAAAGACAGAGGCGCTTGCCTTTTTGAAAATGCTACGCCACACTGTAAAATAGCGATGGCAGCTCGCCTCGCCTCGCCTCACGCTATCAGCGCTGAGGCGAGCGCTATTTACAACATTTCTGTTAAAGCCACTACCTGATTCTGTTTTTTGGGGCAAGAAGATGATGAATCTACTCTAAAAGGCTTCACTCAAAAATTGGAGTACGAGGGGGTTCCTAAATACTGCAAACACTGCAGAAAATTGAGACACAACATGATTAACTGCAGAGTACTAGAGAAGAAAAATGTTGCCTCCAATGAAGGAAATCAAAAGCCTACTAAAGAGATCACTCAAAACAAAAGTGTCTTGCTGAATGATACAAATAATGAATTGGAAAGGTCGGAAAAGAAGAATGAAGATGCTTCTACAAACCAATCTCAGAAGATAAGTAAAGGACAAGACACTGAAAACATTGAAAACAGTGAAAAAAATGGAAAGACTCAAGTTAGGAAAGAGAATAACAGTACAGCAACTCTCTGAGAAGCAGAAAAACTTCATGAATCACAAAATCAGCATCAGATACAACAAAAGAATAAGGAAAAAAAAAGTGGAAAAAAGAAATCAAAGAAGATGCAAATCAAAGAAGATGCCCAAAAAGAAAAACAAATTAGTGTTTAAGGCTATCTCCAGAAAGTACAAAGAGAAACAAAAGCAGGAAGGAATTAACAATGGCAATGACACTGAGGAGGTTAAAATAGATGGACAGAGTGCTCAAGTTTCAGCCACTAATAAGGATGATCACAGAGAAGGAATAGAGGCAGTGAACAAGAGACAAGAAAAATGAGTGTCAACAGAAGAAACTCATGTCAGCAACACAATGGAATTGCAGAGAGAGAATGACATACATTCTGAGGATACCAACAAAAAACGACATCAGCAAGGAGGGGATTATATGGCTCGTGGAATGGATAGTTCTCCTACTCTATCTTCACATATCAAGAATCATGAAGGAATTGATATATTTGTGGAACTGGTGGGTGACAATAACTCAAAACAGATAGGTAATGACAATCCGGAGGCAAGTGATGAACATTGGAAAAACACTACTGAAAATGGTGACTACCAGAACAAGAACACAAGGAACAGGGATACTGCTGAGAATGACATTCACAATTCTACTGAAGAACTTGTGGAGGAAAACTGCAACACCCACAGTTTGATTAAAAAACTGCAACACCCACAGCTTGATTAACAACCAACAACTCAGAGGAATGTCAAGCTGAGGACTGTCTCTGAAGACTCCAAATCCAGCAAAATCAACGATCACAATGACCCTAAAGACCCTGACTACAAACAAACTCAAGGAAGTCTGGATGAAGTTTCATCTAGAGGAAGAAGCTGAATCAAGAAAAAAAGGAAGAGTAGCAAACTTAAGTCCATATCCAGATCTAAAAGAAATGGAAAGGGACATAGACATAGTGCTCCACCCTCATCTATTCCATGATCAGTGCAATCTTTTGGAATATTAGGGGTATAAGGGCTCAGAAATCATACTTTAGACTCAAAAACCTTGTCAATATTAATAATGTGGCTTTTGTTGCTATATATGAGTCATTTATGAATATGAACAAGATTAAAGGTTACAAAAGATACCTGGGATTCCAACATTGTATGACTAACTACAATGGTCAAATATGGTATTTCTGGAAGGGTCTTGAACACACCATCTGTATTGCCAACACTGATCAACAACTTACCTTAAATATGAAAGATACACCCAATGAGATTGGTAATTTTGTGACGGCTGTTTATGCTAAGTGTACTCCAGTGGAAAGAGAAGACCTTTAGGAAAGTATTGGCAACATTCACAATCAAATTAAGGGTCCTTGGTGTATGGGAGGAGATTTTAGTGTTATCATGGATCCGGATGAGAAGCTAGGTGGATTGATGTTAGACCCTAACTCTTTGTCATCGGGCGTGGCACGACTGTGGCAAGGATTTGGGTGTGATGGCCTTGTCATTGGCCTATGTGCGGGCAAAATGATCATGCGGACGAGGGACAAAACATTGTCATTGAGGGCTGTTGTGGGCAAGTATTGGCCAAGGCCTTAGGACAGGCAAGGCGCGCTTGGCAAAGGCTTGACAAAGCTGCGTGGGTAATGTTAGGGCGACATGGCAAGGCATGCGCGCCAAAAATCAGTGGCATGGCACTTTGGGTTGTGGAAACTAAGTACGGGCTAAGCCAAGGCAAGACGGGAATGCGGGATGATGGAAAAGGCTTTCAATAGCTAAGGCAATGCTATGTGAAGGAAAATACAAGCAATGGCACGAGGGAAATGAAGGTTGACATGGACAAGGCAGAAACTAGACCAAGGCAGTGTGCAGGCGGCAGCGGCGCCGGGCGTGTGCGGCAAAATCATGGCAGCGGGTTGCGGGCAAGACATTGGTGTGGAGAAATGTCAAATTGATCTAAGGCTTGGCACAAAGCAAGCCTTGGGCGAAATTCAGCTGGCCAAGTAAAGATGGCACATGCAATGCACATGGAAAGCAGTTTTGGTGGTTACCTTGTCATAACCTCTTTGTCCCATGATCTGATTATGCTTGTACTTATCCATTTCGTGTATATTGTGTCCTAAGTAGTTGGGGATGTCAACTACATGTTAGGAACAGATTTAAACCTAGCCCGACAAGTGGCAAAAGTTGTAGACGACAAGTGTCACTGTGCTATCAAGTCTAAGGGCTGCCTATGTTCTATAAATAGGGCCCTTGTGACTTAGGCAGATTAGTGTGTGCAATTTCGTGCAAAGTATCAGTGGGAAACAAGAGAGAAACGTGTGGGTTTCTAAGTGTTTAAAAAAGGGGCTAAGGCTGGGCATTGGGCAGGTCTTAGTGTTGGCCAAGAACGACTTGTGTTCTTAGTCAAAAGTGGGCGGTGAGCGGACTGTGTTCATAGCAAAGTGAGGGTCCTTTGTATATTTTCGAAATTAATACAAGGGTTGGGAATTTTTCCCGTATTGGCTTTGTGTTCTTAATTTCTGATTGCTGCCTAAAAATTCGTCTAAGCCAAATTTGCTGAAACTTGGCTAAGTGTTAAGGAAGGCTGAGTCAAGTGCGGAACTTGACTGCCGCGCGGGTGTGACTTTGGGCTGACCAAAAACGCCCCCGTGATAACTGGTATCAGAGCAGAGCAGGTTCGTGGCAGTGGCAAGACGACCGGTGGCAGATTTCATGGTGCTATTTGAGAACATGGCTAGTGGCACAAATGTTGAACTGCGTCAAAGAGTTGAGCAATTGGAAGCACTGGTTGGGCAGGCTCTTGAAATTGGTGGCGATTCTTTTGTTCTTGCTAAAATGGCACGTTTGGAGGCAGACTATACAGCGAGACATGAGACTACGCTGGCAGAAATGGCCTTGGTACGACAAGAGAAAGAAGAACTACGCCAGGAGGTGGCTGAACTTCGAAGGGCATTGCAAAATTCTGCCCCTAGAAGTGATGAACGCACTAAGTTGAGAATTCCGGAGCCAAAGGCTTATGGAGGTGCTAGAAGTGCCAAAGAGTTGGAAAATTTCTTGTGGGATATGGAGCAGTATATCTAAGCTGCTCATGTGATGAAAAAGTGGTGATCACACCAATGTACTTGACGGATGATGCAAAGGTGTGGTGGCGTACACGAGTTGCGGACGGGGAAAGTGCTGGACTGCCCAAGATTGAAACTTGGGAGATGCTCAAAAAGGAATTAAAATCCCAATTCCTTCCAACAAACTCGTCGTGGATTGCGTCGCTTGAAACAAAGTGGCACGGTGAGGGAGTATGTCAAGGAATTTTCGTCCTTGATGTTGAATGTAAGTAATATGGCAGAGGAAGACAAGCTGCATTACTTCATGAGTGGTTTGAAGGGCTGGGCGCAATTGGAGTTGAGAAGGCAGAATGTTCAAAGCCTCTCTACTACCATTGCAACGACAGATGCGTTGGTGGACCTGAATATAGGTGATGAACCTGCTGAAACTTCGCATTCAAAGTCCGACGGAAGGAAAGACAAGGCGAGGGAATGGAAGAAAAGCGAAAAGGGCCAAGCTGCTGAAAATGAGGAACTTGTCAAGAATGTGAGACAGGAAATTCACAATGGCAAGGAAAGGAGCAGCAAATTCAAAGGCTGCTTTACTTGTGGTAGACCGCACTTGAAGAAGGACTGTCCGGTGCAGGCTAGAGTGAATGCAATGCTAGCTGCGGAGAAACAGGAACAAGTGGCGGAGGCCAAAGCTATAGTGGCAGATGTGAATAGAGCACCCGGGGCGTTGTTTGTCAACAACCCCTTGGGGTTGATTAATTGAGTTGGCTCGACGAGGACGCTGATTTCAAATGGTGTGGGTGGTTTGTTAGACCCTAACTTTTTGTCATCAAGCGTGGCACGGCGTTGGCAAAGATTTGGGCGTGATGGCCTTGTCATTGGCCTATGTGCGAGCAAAACGATCATGGGGACGAGGGACAAAACATTGTCATTGAGGGCTGTTGTGGGCAAGTATTGGCCAAGGCCTTGGGACAGGCAAGGCGCGCTTGTCAAAGGCTTGACAAAGTTGCGTGGGCAATGTTAGGGCGGCATGGCACGGCATGCGCGCCAAAAATCAGTGGCATGGCACTTTGAGTTGTGGCAGCTAAGTGCGGGCTAAGCTAAGCTAAGGCAAGGCAGGAATGCAGGATGATGGCAAAGGCTTTCAATAGCTAAGGCAAGGCTATGTGAAGGAAAATACAAGCAATGGCACGAGGGAAATAAAGGTTGACATGGGCAAGGCAGAAACTAGGCCAAGGCAGTGTGCGGGCGGCAGCGGCGCCGGGCGTGTGCGGCAAAATCATGGTAGCGGGTTGCGGGCAAGACATTGGTGTGGAGCAATGTCAAATTGAGCTAAGGCTTGGCACAAAGCAAACATTGGGCGAAATTCAGCTGGCCAAGTGAAGATGGCACATGCAATGCACATGGAAAGCAGTTTTGGTGGTTACCTTGTCATAACCTCTTTGTCCCATGATCTGATTATGCTTGTATCATTATCCATTTCGTGTATATTGTGTCCTAAGTAGTTGGGGATGTCAACTACATGTTAGGAATAGATTTAAACCTAGCCCGACAAGTGGCAAAAGCTGTAGATGACAAGTGTCATTGTGCTGTCAAGTCTAACGGCTGCCTATGTTCTATAAACAGGGCCTTTGTGACTTAGGCAGATTAGTGTGTGCAATTTCGTGCAAAGTATCAGTGGGAAACAAGAGAGAAACGTGTGGGTTTCTAACTGTTTCAAAAAGGGGCTAAGGCTGGGCATTGGGCAGGTCTTAGTGTTGGCCAAGAACGACTTGTGTTCTTACTCAACAGTGGGCGATGAGCGGACCGTGTTCATAGCAAAGTGAGGGTCCTTTGTATATTTTCGAAATTGATACAAGGGTTGGGAATATTCCTGTATTGGCTTTGTGTTCTTAATTTCTGATTGCTGCCTAAAAATTCGTCTAAGCCAAACTTGCTGAAACTTGGCTAAGTGTTAAGGAAGGCTGAGTCAAGTGCGGAACTTGACTGCCGTGCGGGTGTGACTTTGGGCTGACCAAAAATGCCCCCGTGATAACTGGTATCAGAGCGAAGCAGGTTCCTGGCAGTGGCAAGACGACCAGTGGCAGATTTTGTGGTGCTATTTGAGAACATGGCTAGTGGCACAAATGTTGAACTGCGTCAAAGAGTTGAGCAATTGGAAGCACTGGTTGGGCAGGCTCTTGAAATTGGTGGCGATTCTTCTGTTCTTGCTAAAATGGCATGTTTAGAGGCAGACTATACAGCGAGACATGAGACTACGCTGGCAGAAATGGCCATGGTACGCCAAGAGAAAGACGAACTACGCGAGGAGGTGGCTGAACTTCAAAGGGCATTGCAAAATTCTGCCCCTAGAAGTGATGAACGCACTAAGTTGAGAATTCTGGAGCCAAAGGCTTATGGTAGTGCTAGAAGTGCCAAAGAGTTGGAAAATTTCTTGTGGGATATGGAGCAGTATATCCAAGCTGCTCATGTGTCGGATGATGAAAAAGTGGTGATCACACCAATGTACTTGACGGATGAGGCAAAGGTGTGGTGGCGTACACGAGTTGCGGATGAGGAAAGTGCTGGACTGCCCAAGATTGAAACTTGGGAGATGCTCAAGAAGGAACTAAAATCCCAATTCCTTCCAATAAACTCGTCGTGGACTGCGTCGCTTGAAACAAAGTGGCACGGTGAGGGAGTATGTCAAGGAATTTTCGTCCTTGATGCTGAATGTAAGTAATATGGTAGAGGAAGACAAGCTGCATTACTTCATGAGTGGTTTGAAGGGCTGGGCGCAATTGGAGTTGAGAAGGCAAAATGTTCAAAGCCTCTCTACTGCCATTGCAGCGGCAGATGCGTTGGCGGACCTGAATATAAGTGATGAACCTGCTGAAACTTCGCATTCAAAGTCCGACGGAAGGAAAGACAGGGCGAGGGAATAGAAGAAAAGCGAAAAGTGCCAAGCTGCTGAAAATGAGGAACTTGTCAAGAATGTGAGACAGGAAATTCACAATGGCAAGGAAAGGAGTGGCAAATTCAAAGGCTACTTTACTTGTGGTGGACCGCACTTGAAGAAGGACTGTCCGGTGCAGGCTAGAGTGAATGCAATGCTAGCTGCGGAGAAACAGGAACAAGTGGCGGAGGCCAATGCTATAGTGGCAGATGTGAATAGAGCACCTGGGGCGTTTTTTGTCAACAACCCCTTGGGGTTGATTAATTGAGTTGGCTCGACGAAGATGCTGATTTCAAAGGGTGTGGGTGCTTTGTTAGACCCTAACTCTTTGTCATCGAGCGTGGCACGGCTGTGGGAAGGATTTGGGTGTGATGGCCTTTTCATTGGCCTATCTTCGAGCAAAACGATCATGGGGACGAGGGACAAAACATTGTCATTGAGGGCTGTTGTGGGCAAGTATTGGCCAAGGCCTTGGGACAAGCAAGGCGCGCTTGGCAAAGGCTTGACAAAGCTGCGTGGGAAATGTTAGGGCGGCATGGCACGGTATGCACGCCAAAAATCAGTGGCATGGCACTTTGGGTTGTGGCAGCTAAGTGCGGGCTAAGCTAAGGCAAGGCGGGAATGCGGGATGATGGCAAAGGCTTTCAATAGCTAAGGCAAGGCTATATGAAGGAAAATACAAGCAATGGCACGAGGGAAATAAAGGTTGACATGGGCAAGGCAGAAACTAGGCCAAGGCAGTGTGCGGGCGGCAGCTGCGCCGGGCGTGTGCGGCAAAATCATGGCAGCGGGTTGCGGGCAAGACATTGGTGTGGAGCAATGTCAAATTGAGCTAAGTCTTGGCACAAAGCAAGCGTTGGGCGAAATTCAGCTGGCCAAGTGAAGATGGCACATGCAATGCACATGGAAAGCAGTTTTGGTGGTTACCTTGTCATAACCTCTTTGTCCCATGATCTGATTATGCTTGTACCATTATCCATTTCGTGTATATTGTGTCCTAAGTAGTTGGGGATGTCAACTACATGTTAGGAATAGATTTAAACCTAGCCCGACAAGTGGCAAAAGCTGTAGACGACAAGTGTCATTGTGCTGTCAAGTCTAAGGACTGCCTATGTTCTATAAACAGGGCCTTTGTGACTTAGGCATATTAGTGTGTGCAATTTCATGCAATGTATCAGTGGGAAACAAGAGAGAAACGTGTGGGTTTCTAACTATTTCAAAAAGGGGCTAAGGCTGGGCATTGGGCAGGTCTTAGTGTTGGCCAAGAACGACTTGTGTTCTTAGTCAAAAGTGGGCGATGAGCGGACCGTGTTCATAGCAAAGTGAGGGTCCTTTGTATATTTTCGAAATTGATACAAGGGTTGGGAATTTTCCCGTAATGGCTTTGTGTTCTTAATTTCTGATTGCTGCCTAAAAATTCGTCTAAGCCAAACTTGCTGAAATTTGGCTAAGTGTTAAGGAAGGCCGAATCAAGTGCGGAACTTGACCGCCGTGCGGGTGTGACTTTGGACTGACCAAAAACGCCCCCGTGACAATTGCCATATAGAATGTCAAAAAGCATAGAATTTATCAATTGTATGGAGGCCTGCGGACTAAGTGATATTGGCTTTATAGGTCCTAAATACACTTGGTGCAACTATTGGAGGCCAAGCATGAGAATATGGAAGAGGTTAGATAGAATTCTTATCAATGATGATTGGGTTCAGAAGTTCCAAAGCAATTGTGTTAAGCATTTATCCAGTTTTGGGTCTGAACATAGACCACTTATTCTTAAATGTCAAAACTTGGACCAAAATCACATCAAATACTTCAAATTTATGAACTTCTGGGTAAGTCAACCTAACTTTCTGGAGATCATACAATCATCTTGGAATGAAAAAGTAAGGGGCAATGCTATGTGGAGGCTACAAACAAAAATGAAAAGGCTTAGCAAGGATCTAAGTAGATGGTCCAAACAACAAATAGGTGATATCCAAGAATAGGTACAGGAATGGGAAGCTAAAATTGAAATCTTAGAGGAATTGGACATTATGAACAACACTGAACAGGGAAGAGAGGACTTGAACAAGGGTTATGCAAAATATACCAGATGGCTCAATATGCAGGATTCCATGCTAAAACAGAAAACAAAGCTTCAATGGTTCAAAGATGGTGACAAAAACACTAAGTATTTTCATAATGTTTTGAGAAGCATAAGGAGGAGACTTCACATACAAAGGATCAGAAATCATAGAGGTAGATGGGTGCAAGGAGATGATAAGGTGACAAAAGTTGCTGTCAAATATTACAGGAAACACTTCAACTTAAATCTCACTGAAGGAAACAACAATATACTCAAGTGCATACCTCAAATCATTACTGCACATGACAATACCGTGTTGACGAAGATGCCTGATGAGGAAGAAATCAAACAAGCAGTATTCAGTATGAGCAAGGATAGTTCCCCAGGACCTGACGGATACAATGGTATGTTCTTTCAAACCTGCTGGAATATTATAAAAATTGATATTACTGATTTTGTCAAAGAATTCTTCTCTGGTAAATCTTTAACTAAATTCTACACATATACTTGCCTAGCTTTAATTCCCAAAGTTGATTCTCCCGCTAGCTTTGCAAATCTAAGAACAATTAGCCTTAGTAACTATACTAACAAGATCATTTCTAAGATTTTGGCTAATAGATTGAATCCTCTTTTAAAAGGTTTAATCTCTGAAAATCAGAATGGTTTTGTTTCTGGAAGATCTATCACTGATAATGTAATGCTCACTCAGGAAATAGTTCATGGGATTTCTAATCTTAACAATGGAGGAAATGTTGTTCTTAAACTTGACATGGCCAAAGCTTATGATAGAGTATCATGGCCCTTCCTTAAGAAGGTGTTATGTAGGTTTGGCTTTAATAATGATTGGTGTGATTTGATATGGAAAATGAATGGCACATGACATGGTTTCTTTTCTTCTTCTCATGGTCTTAAGCAAGGTCATCCCATATCCCCTTCCCTATTCATTATTATTGCTGAGGTTTTATCTAGATCCCTGAATAGATTGCTTCAGAACAATAATTTTACTCCTTTCACAATGCATAGAAATGGACCTTAGATTACTCATTTGACTTATGCTAATGATATTGTGATTTTTAGTAGTGAAAATACTAAGTTCATAAAATTGGTTATGAAACAAATTAGGAACTATGAATGTGTTTCTAGGCAACAAGTTAACATGGATAAGAATTTTTTCCTCACTGATCCCAAAACATGTGCATATAGGATCAACAGAATTAGAGCTAAAACTGGATTCCTGGATAAAAGCTTTCCTTTTTAAATACCTTGGTTGTCCTATTTACATTGGTAAAAAAATAAATTCTTATTTTTATATCATGAGTGACAAGGTTATTAAAAGGTTAAATGCGTGGCAAGGCAATATGCTTTCCTGTGGTGGTAGACAAGTTTTGATTAAATTTGTTATCAATTCCCTACCTATTTATATTTTATCTGCCATTAATCATCCCAAAAGAACTCTGAAGCTTATTCAAAATCATATTGTCAATTTCTTCTAGGGTACTTGCAATGGTAAAAACAAAAACCATTGAACTTCTTGGGATAAGCTCTGTTGTCCAAAGAATGAAGCTAGAATTGGTATCCAAGGATTGAATATAATAACAATAACAATAACAACAAACCCAGTATGATCCCAACAGGTGGGGTCTGTATCCGGGGATTGAATGATATCTCTAATACTCTTACCATCAAAAGATGGTGGCATTCTAGAGTAAGTAATTCTATGTGGGCTGACTTCCTCAAGGCAAAATACTATTCTAGAGTTTATCCTGTTGGTAAGAAATGGTGCAGTGGCAACTCTCAAGCGTGGAAGTATCTGCTCTGGGTCAGAGATAAGTGTGAAAAGAAGATTTCTTGGAAGATTAATGATGGGAAATGTAGCTTCTGGTGGGACAACTGGACAGAATTGGGACCTTTGGCACATATTTGTTCAAGCTATATGAACACTAGCAATGCAAAAAAGAAGGTAAATGATGTCACAACTTCGAATAGGTGGGATGCACAGAAACTATACAATACTCTTCCTAGCCAAATTGCTTTACACATCATGTCAATAGAGTTGGGCAAGGATAACAAAAATGATTATACTATATGGAATACTACCGAGGATGGTCACATTACAAATGATTTCGCTTAGAATATGATCAGGGGGCATAGAGCAATCAATGACACAATCAACAAGATATGGCACAAATCCATTCCCTTCAAACAATCTTTCATGTGCTGGAGAATCTTCTTTGGCAGAATCCCTATTAGAAATAGTATTACAAGGTTGGATTCTCAAGACACAGAAGTGTGTAGATGTTGTCCAACTCCCGCTAGGGAGACCTTGCAACCTGTCTTTGTAGAGGGTAGAGCAGCCGAATATGTATGGAAAGCTATGGGTAACCCATTGGGAATCACTTATCAACCCTTACCAATCAGAGCTCTTCTTAATAAGTGGTGGAACATAAAAGCTAGAAATAGTGTACACAAACTGGTATTGCAAGCTATTCCTGTCATTATATGTTGGGAAATTTAGAAATCTTGGGCGGCATGTGGGTATGGGTACAACAATAGTTTCTACTTGTACAGAATGGTTACGCAATGTGTTTGGAATATGAAAGCAGTTCTTATGGATGCTTATCTTAAGATTGACACCAATGGTACATGGGGTAATCTTTGTATATTGGTGGAGAAACTCAAACCTGCAGGATCAAACCAGCTCTTGGTTGGATTAAAATTATCACTGATGGTAGTTTTATCAGAACTAGCAGGAAAGCTGGGATTGGGGGCATTGTTAGAGATAGCAATGGTGATTTCATCTTCACATTTTCGATCCCGATCCAAGTCAATAGCAGCTCACAAGCTGAAGATACAGCAATGAGATTTGGGGTAGAATAGTACACTCAATACGGCTACTCTAATATTCATGTGGAGACTGATTCTCTTATTGTCACTAACATCCTCATCAAGCAAGACACCAACAAATTTGAAGCTGCAACACATTATCAATGGTACTACTGCATTGCTTGGCAACACTGTAAATTATATCTCTCACTGCCTTAGAGAAGCAAACCAAGTTGCGGATTTGTTGGCAAAATTGGCTTCTACAAGTGGAAACAGGACCTTATATCACTCTCAAGACAGTCTTCCTAGAGAGGCAAATGGGCTAATTCAACTTGACAAATGGCAGTTTCCTTCCTTTAGGAGGAGATATGAAAAATGTAAATTTTTTTGTTAGTTAGGTTACTAATATGATGGAAAGGTTTTTTTTGTATAGGCTATGCCTTTCCTGTTTGCTGGGCAATTTTTGTAGACTGGAGGTAAGGTTCCATGTCCCCTCTTGTCATTGTAAGTTTTAATATACATGGTAGAGGTCCAAGCCTAACCCCCCACACCCTAGGCTCACAACCGAAGGTGATGGCTTATTATAAAAATAAAAATAAAAGCTCAAATTTCAGAATTTAACAGATTGTTTGAAAAGTTAAATTGATAAAAGGGAAAAACAAGTTATAACCTGAATAGTTTAACAATTATGAACTTAAGTTGTATGAAAATTGGTCAAACATACACATCAAAAAAGAATGGCATCAAACATGTGGGGACGTCCAAAAGGGGGAGTGTCATATAAATTAAAATAAATACAATGCTGGGAGTATCAAATAATTTAAGTATGAGCTCCTTAAGACTAAGTGCAATAACATAATTTTATTGTAAAATGTATTAATTTTGACTCAGTTTAATAACATGAGCAAAATAAAGAACAATTAGGATTAAAACCAAAACCTTATCGCGATCCAAACCACCAGCAACACGAAGCCGTGTTTTCAGATTAAATGCTCGACAACTTGAAGAAGACACTTCATTATCTTCTCCTCGTGTTCCGTCAAATCAATATGGTCCTTCACTTGGCCTAAAATAGAAAATCTCAACTCAAAGTTGAAGATCTGTTTCATTCAAGATCAACGGAAACCAAAAGTTTGAGATCGTCGCATTTATTAGACTTTATTATTTATTATTCTACATAAAGCTAATTAAAGCCAAAGGCTAGCATTTTAAACATCAAATACCAAGAAACTATTTCTATATCTATCAAATATACATGAACACACTCTGAAGCAGGTAGACACGTGCTCAACCGAGTTCAAGATCCATTGCTCCTGAGCTTCAACCACCACCTGTTCGAGGGATTGTCTCAAAGAAAGACAATTGTCACAAATAGTCTAACCTTCAATGTTTGACAACAAAGAGATGCACAATAATCATATAATGAGCCATATCAATGGCAACGATTGGCTCAATTAAAACAAATTAGAAATACACAGTAATTGTGTAAAAACGAGGGATTACCTCGTACAAACATAAATCTCACATTTTTGCAAGTTCTTCAGCCAGCAGTCAAATTAAATGCCACATCTGATCTGATCTTACATCTAAGCCAAAAATAAGCCCTTTACATGCAACTATCAATCAACCAAGTCAACACACACAAAAAAAAAATAAAGAAGATTAATTCATTAACTGCACCTCGATATTAACTCAACTAATTAAATTATAATGTAGTTCAGCAAAGTGAAACAACCAGCTTCAAGTTGTAGAACACCTTCAGAAGAGAACTGTTTCTTAAAGAAAGTAGTAGTATTCAGTAATTTTAGGCATTGTATCAAGCACCATCATTGCATCAGTATGTAAATCAGACAGAAAGATGCACATGCATGAAGAAATCGAAAAAGAACTATCCAAAATTACCTAATAAATACTGCCAAACGTCCACTAAAATTCCATTAGCAATAACCGAGTGCATTAAACAAACAAAAAATAAAGAAAAACTCACCAGATTTGAGGTAAATGACGTACAGAGAAAAGATAACATGAAACTCAACCTGAGATTCGAGAAGGAAGAGACTTCTATATGACTGTTTCCTTTTCCTTTTTCTAGCAGCTATCGGCGCAGATTCGAGAAGGAAGAGCCTGCACGACATTTAGGCCTTTTTATTTTTAGGATTAATCGATAGTTACTTGTTTTATAAAAATTAAAAATCACAAAAAAAAACTTTATTTTTACACATTTCCTTTTTATTGATTTTTCTCTTTTAATTTAGGATTAAATAACTTTTATAATTTTTATAGTTAGTATAATTTTATATTTTTTTTAAGATTTTTAATTCTAGGATTTTTTAATAAAAGAAAAAAGATAAAAAGAAAATTAGAAATAAAAAAAAAATTGGAAGAACTTTCCCTCACATGAGACCTTCCCCAAAAATATTTCCCCCCAAAAGACTTTTCCCCACATGAGACCTTCCCCCAAAAATATTTGCCCCCCCC
>MU722522.1:0-17823 GCA_026770625.1 Nicotiana glauca
CGGGGTCGTTTCGACACGATGCGGGGTCGTTTGGTTTAGTGAAAAGGTTGGGTCGGTCTTGGATGGGCGCGGGTCAGGCGAGACGGATCGGGGAGATGGGCTAAAGCTGTTGGATTAACGTGGATTGAACGGCTGAGATGGGCTGTCTTTGAAACGATGCAGTTTTGGTGCCAAACTACGTCGTTTTGATGGCCCAGGAGATGAGTCTCTTGGACCGGCGATTGGGCCTGGGATTGGGCTGAAAATGGGGCTAGTCCAGTCCGATTTTTTCTTCTATATTTTGTTTTATTTTGTTTTATCCTTTTTTAATTAACCAAAATTGAAATCCTAAATTACCAAATACTAAGTAATTCATAATTTGTAGAATTAAGTCCTAAATGCAATATATATTTTTGTATTTTTAATTAATTTAGACAAATAACATGCATACACAAATGCAAATAAATAACAAAGATTCACAAAAATTACACACACAAANGCTACCAACAATAGATTGACATATTTGGGATCATGTTATAACCGTTGTGCAATTGTACCCGCTCTCACACCTCTCGGTAGAGAGAATAATTTTGCCTAATTGACGCTCTGAAGACCAATTGGGTAGGCCAATTAGACCAAGCAACTAGGGTGCAAGTAGGGTTATTACTCTCTCGAGGTTTAACCTGTTAATTGGGACTACCATTTCTCATGGGTCCATCCTAATTCCTTATTGGGTCAATTTTGGAGTCATAGACCCTCTTTCTAAAGAAGGGTCAAGACCCACTAAGCTAGAATCAATGTTTTCAACCACCAATCCTTAATTAAACCATAAAATTAACCCAAATAACAAGCACCCAATATCAATCTATCATTAATAAGCAACACCCATCAATTACCCACACTAGAGTTGAGCCACAATCCTAGCTAATGGGTTTAGCTAGACATAATAAGAGAAGAAACTAAAGAAATAGAAGATGAAATAACCATATTAATTAATTACTAATGTTAAACTACAAGAATCTATGATGAAATAAGCTCAAAATGCCCAAATTAGGCTAAAACAAATGTCTCACGAGCGCAGCAGCTATCAGGTGTACAAAACTTGATCTAAAAATGGTAAATTATTCTATTTATACTGGGCTAGAAAAATTGGGCAAAAATACCCCTGCGGGGTCAGCGCGGACCGCGCATAAATGTGGCGCGGTCGCGTAGGCTCTTGGACTTGCAATAATCTCTCTTCTGAAGTTGGGGACGCGGAATGCGCAAAAAGGTAGCGCGGACGCACAGGCTGATGGGCGCGGACCGCACATAAATGGAGTGCAGCCGCATGGAAGGAATTGGGCAATTTTTCACCTCTCTGAATCTCACCCACGCGGACCGCACTGATTTTGATACGCAGCCGCGTGGGTTCTTGCCTTGAATTTATGGTTTCAGAATCTCCTCAGGCGTGGACCGCGTAAAGAAGAGCGTGGACCGCGCAGGATGCCTTTGAAATGTGTAGTCTCTAAGTCTCCTAGCGTAGGTGTGTGACAAATCAGTGCGGTCCGCGCTAGGTCTTTGTGTCCCCACTTCATTTAGTCTTTGACACTTGGCAGGTTTCATTCAATTTTGAGCCAATTTTTGACATCTGTCATCTTGTCGCTCAAACCTGCAATCAAGCACAACTTGTAAGCATTTTGAGACTATTTTATGGCAATTATCACACAAAGCATAGGCAAGTATGGGCATAAAACGTGTTAAAAACACAATTATCAACTCCCCCAGGCTTAAACCTTTGCTTTTCCTCAAGCAAATAGAATAAGACCCACCCCTCAAAAGGGAAACATCCAAGTAATTCCAGCTTATTCTAAATAATTTTCTTAGAATAAGCTTGCCTTAATTAATTTTCTCTTGCCTTATTTGTTATTTTGCTAATTCTTATTGATTGTTTCCTTAATTGAAACCCCTGTGCATTCTCCCTAATTACCTAATATGTACTCGATTTCCTTTATTAAGTATGTGTCCTGTTTTACCATTAATTATCCCTAGATTAAAGGGAAGACTTTTTGATTTTATATGTGATTGATTCCCTGAATTTCTCTAATTGCTACTTAATTGATCCCTTACCTTACTTTTCTATGCTTTTGATTACTATATAAACTTCCTCATATTCTCCTTTCTGACAATGAATATTAGTTCACAAAAGCATACTTACACTCTAAAGCTCTCCTTTTCTCCTCTGCTACTTGTGATATTCATTGGTCTAGCTGGCTGAAAGCCAAGGCTAGATATTGGAACTACATTTGCTTTATATTCTACACTCCTTTCTTCAATTGGCACGTCTCTGGTTAAATTTTGAAATCCAAACCCTATGTGTTTGATTCATGCACTAGTTCATCAGCTATGAATTCAACTTGTATTCCTGCTTACTTCTTTGCTTAGAATATCTAAACTCTGTCGTGTTCAATGTATGATTATTATATCTACACTTCACCTAGTTATTTGATACTTAACCAGTCTATTTGTGAGTACCTTCTCAATCCCCTAATTATGTGATCATGTTGGCTATTTGGTTTCTGTGATTGACCCTGCCTGTATGTTTAATCTTGTTCAAGACATGTAGGGATTTCTGTATTACAACTACGATCTATGTCTTAACTATTTACCGTCCCTAACTTGCCTGCTAAGTCTTTAAGACCCTAAACGTTTTATGTTGTTTGTTGACTATATGTTTCCTCTATACCCTGTTCGTGTACCACCAATATGACTCTTATGTGCCCCAATCCCTTTATTCCCTTGTGAGATTTGTTTGTTGAGTGTTTCTGAATCAGGATATATTATGACCAATTGATTGTCTGCTGTTTTCAAAAGAATTTTGGTACTCTTCTCAAACTGTCTTTTACCACCAAAATATTTCCTGTTTCAGAAAACCTTTTCACTCCTAAAGTCATCTCTGTACTATTTTCAAAACTATGTCAAGCACTCTCACTTTACTCTTAGAATACTATGTCCTGCCCCTCAGATATGTGTACTGCCTTGAGATCCTTATAATATTTCTGAACTCTGGCTTGTTAGAGCTGGTCTTTCCACACAAAATCTAAATCAATTATCATCTGAGAAAAGGTCTAGGTGTGAGTACTGCCCGGGATCCTTGAGGTTCTTAGGGAACTCTGCACACCCAGACACAAATTTAGCTATGGAACTTTGGGGATTTCAGGCTATTGGAGGCTTGGAAGTCATTTGGGCCTACTGCTGGCTCCCTATAGATTAACTTCTGTTTATTTATGTATTTTTTTTATTCATTGGTCTATAATAATTATTGTAAACAAATAGTGCGGTGATTAGTGAAAAAGGCAGGGTAGTTATATGCATTGGGTAAATTGGGTAGATACCATGCCTATAGGGTCCATGTTGATTCAAACGTATTTGTTATGTTTTCTTTACTTCCACACAATTAGAAACCATGCCTACAGGATCTAAAAATGACATTAATAGAAATTATGCCTATAGGGTTAAAATCAGCTCTATAGATACCATGCTTATAGGGGTTTCACTTTGGTTAAATGAATGCTATTTGCTTTTACCTTGCTTAATTAGAAGTCATGTCTATAGTAATTAAAACAGTTCAGTTAGAAAAGTCAGCTCAATTTATGTTTGTTTATTCTGAATTGGCTTGATTAATCCATCCGTTTCTTTAATACGTTTTCAAACACTGTATTAAATTAACACTATTAGAAATCATGCCTATAAGATCCAAATTGTCATTTAAAAAATTGTTTTTTTATTTTACTAAACAATATATATATCATGCTCTTAGGACATCCTTATTATGCACTTAGGCAAGCCTGTAGGGCGATTAAAATCCTGCAACTATAAAACTACGCTTTGTTATTTGAGACAATTCACATTCAACAGGTCTAAAATCAGTAGGCAAGCTGAATAGGTCTTTGACACTTTGTCTTAATTCAATGCTGTATAATCTCTACTCACCTAGATATCATGTTCTAGGGTTTTTCTCCTAAATACTTGAATCTATTGTTTGATATGTGCACTTGCTTATTATGTTTGCGGAGGTAAATATGAGCCTTTAATTGTTCCCTCTTTAAATGCAGTCCTAATTGTTTATATTGACACCTAGACTTTTCTCCTTTAAATACTCTAGGATGGTCTAGAACTACCTAAAATTAGAGGTCCCAAATACCTCCAAGGCCACAAAGAAGGGACGGGTAGTGCACGCATAGGATACTTTTAAAAGTTGCTAGAACGATTTAGGATACGACCAAGGGGAGGGAATTGGGTAGTATGGATATGATGACTGCGTGCTAAGTCACATGTAGCCCCTCATTGAGGAGTAATTACCGGGCATTGTGTAGGGTGATCCTGTAAGCTTAGCAACATAGGACCCCTTTCCCAATTCCCGTTATTTAAATAAATTTTACTTTCCTTTATATGTTTGCCACTTGTTCAAGTCTTCTCCCTTTGTTTCATGATTTAAATCATACATGTGCTTAAAAATGCCAAAATATGCCTTTATTTGCAAGTATTTGTTAAAAGGACTAATTCACATAAGAATAAGTTCTGCTGGGACCCACCGTTGTGGACCGAGAGGGGTGCTTAACACCTTCCCCTCAAGGTTATTTCGAGCCCTTACCCTAAAATCTTTGGTAATGCAAACTAGTCTAAGAGTTAATTGCTCTAGGTGCCCTAACGCACCATAATCCATTAGGTGGTGACGCTTCAAATACCTAAATCCCAAAAAGGAAATGAGTTATTACCCCCATGAATGTCGGAACCCGGACTTTCTCTTGAGGAGGAAAAGGGGGTGGGGCAGCATGACGACTCTGCTGGGGATAGTTAGGCTCTTACCATAACGAACTTATCTTTTGTGAATTAGTCCAAGCATACCTTATCCCATACCCTTTCCCTTATTTGCATTTTATTGTTTATTTTCAAGAATTTATGATTCCTTTTCCAGAAACTGACTTGCCTCTTAGTTTTCTTTTTCCGTAACTGTCTCTCAATTACTTAAATGATGTATTTATTTTTTCCTACGTGCAAATACTTGATAACATGATATTTATTGTTGCATAAATCATGCTCCACATCATATTCCACTCATGCGTATTAAATCCTATAGCAACACTTGATGAGTGGTTGCGCTTTTCCTATTTATTACTCTTAAATTTGAAAAAGGCTTATTTGCGATAAAACTAGTTGATCAGTGGTGCAGTTGACGATTCTATGCTTTTCCCCTTTAAGTTGTCCGCTTGAGGGTACCAGTCTAGACCCCTATAGTAACTTTACTCTGATTGAAATTGTGCATGCATCATGGTCAAACCTAGTCGGATCAATATGTCGTCCACATAATGATCTTTTAAGATGACCTTTATCCAAAAGTCCACCGGGATTTCTATAATCCCAACTGGCACAACCACGTTCTGTGCATTAATTTGGAGAACTAAATACCAATATGCTAATCATGAATGTATAAATAGTAGAGTCTGGTGGGGGAGAAAGGCCTAACCTTTTTGTTTTGCAGAAAATGAAGACGAGGTCCTTAGATTTGGTATGGTTAGCAACATTCCACCATTGCTGCTAGATTGGTGGGAGGACCTTTCCTCAAGTGACAAGAAACATGTAAGGAAGTACCTAGGTAATTTGACTTCCTTGCTAGACATTCAGCCGAATAACAGGTTAATCACGGCTGCCACTTTGTTCTGGATAGTGAAAGGTCTGTGTTCCATTTCGGCGACATAGAAATGACTCCACTCCTTGAGAAAATTGGAGGATTTGGGGGATTGACTTGGGATTGACCTGGGTTGTTAATACCGGAGAACCGCACTTGTACAGGGTTTTTAAAGATGATGGGGTTGAAGAAAAATGCCGACTTAGTATGCTTGGAGAAGTCCTACAAACCCTTTGAATACCTGTACGAGAGATATGGACATAGGAAGTCCTACCGTACCTTCCATGATGAGCTCTCTATCACTTCTCTAGGACATATCCACCGCAGAGTGTTCTTGTTCATTATATGCTTCTTGTGCTTGATAGTATTCCCAATGTAAAGGGAAAGAATCCACACTAGATTGGCCATGGTCGCAAAGACTTTGATGGAAGAGATCAATGGAAAAACATATACTATTGTCCCCATGATCATAACTGACATCTATAAGGCTCTGGAGCGCTGTCAAAGGGGAATCAAACATTTCAAGGGTTATAATCTGTTGCTGCAGTTGTGGTTATTAGAACATCTTCAAAAGGGTCACTATCACAAAGAATTTACACGAAGAGCTTGGAACAACCATATTGCCTTCCATCACCCCAAGCGGATGACTTACATTCCGAACAGGTTTGCTCAGTCGGAAAGTGACAAAGAGTTGGTAGAGTTCTTCGACAATCTGACCGAGAAACAGGTACAATGGATGTTTGAATGATTCCCAACAGATGAATGCATCACCAGATCCAGGGATGCTCCACCCTTGGTGCTGATTGGGTTGAGAGGAATATACCCTTATGTCCCTATCCGAGTTATGAGACAAGCATGCAGGAAGCAGGTTATACCCAGGATTGCCAAGATGAGCCACTTCAAAGCCGACTTTTAGAATGACGATGGTCCTTACAAGTGCCAAGCCCAGCACATGTGGCACTGCAAGATCATTGTGGAAAAAAATACCATCGATCCAAACAAGTATCATATAGGGTGTGAACCTCTCTACCCATCATAGTTAGAAGACAGTCTGAAGGGAATGGTGAGGCCAGTAGCCGGTCGAGGAAATAGGATCATAGACGAAGAAGCTGAAGCTTAAGTCAAATACAACAAGCTGCGCAAGAGGGTCCACGACTCTAAAAACAAGCACCTAGAAATACACGAGAGAAACATGAGGTTGATCGATGAATGGAAAGAAATTGTTGTCACTTCTAATAGAAAGTTGGAATATCTGGAGCGAGGATTAGTGGAGCTAGAGGGTAAAGTCATAAAGAGGATTGAGGATTTCCAGAATACTAAAGGAAGTGAAGGAGGACTTCTGGCCAGAGCCTACCTATTGTGGGCTCTGCGCAATCTGGGAAACCTGTATGATGGAGTCAAGAAGATCAAATCTGGGGAAGGTCCTTCTGGGACCAAGTAGGCTAGATTTTGTTTTCTTTCCTAAATTTAATATGGCCAAGTGCCAATAGTGATTTAATCTTCTATTGTTTTAGTATCATTTTGGGATTCGTCTATTTTCACATTATGAAATGAAGCATTTACTGGCATCTAAAGTTCTCCAAATCTATTTGTCTCTAGGCCTACCTCGGGCACAACGAGGCTCCTAAATTAGGACACGAATTTACATTCCCGCAATATGTGTTTAAATACTGCAAACATTTCAGAATCCTTATTGACTTGTCTACCTTCTTTATTCTTTATTCCCATCCCCTAAGGTTGGTTCGCTCATACTGGCATCATCAGCATATCACACCATATTTAGAGGCCTACCACCTCTTCCTCCTCCAAGCAATACAAAAGGCAAAGAAAAGCAAAAATGGACGACTTAAGTAGTATCCGAAAGGAGAATGTTGAGAATGCAGAAACTTCGGATGGATAAAGTACTCCGGCACCAAATGATCTAGTCTTGAGATTGGAACAAAAGATATTGGAATTACAAGGAGAACATGAGCAGGTTTGTAACTTGGCAAACTTATAACTCACCCTAAATGTCCCCGACATCAACCAACAAAACACAAAGAACCCAACACCTCCCCCAAAACACACAAAATCAACATCTACAAAACCCTCCTGCACCGAATCAATATGAAACCCCACCCCAAAATCTCATTCCCTGACCAGTACCAACTCCTCCACAACATCACCATCAACCAATTTAGTACCCACCAACCACCATTTACCACACTCCCTAAAGCACACAACAACCTATTCCCGATACTTAAAACTCAACCAATGACCATCATTACACCTAAGTTCCTAGCACCCATCAAAGTAACTTGATATATGTGGAAACCATACCTCACTCTATCCAACTAATCTCCTATACACCGGAATCCTCCGAGAAGGACCTGCTTATTAAAAATATGGCTGAAGAACTCAAGAAGTTGACGAGTCGAGTTTAGGGTATCGAAGGTGACAAAGGAATAGAAGGTTTGAACTATGAAGACTTATGCATACAGCCAGATGTAGAACTGCGGTACAAACTTCCCAAGTTTGAGATGTTTGACGGTGTAGGTGATCCAAGAATTATTCCGGCAAGCTTCTTGGGGTTGAAAAGGATGAAGAGATCCGGATGAAACTCTTTATGAGAAGTCTTACTGGAGATGCTTTATCCTGGTACATCAGCCAAGATCCCAAGAAATGATGAAGTTGGGTAAGTATGTGTATGACGTCTAATTTCATGGACCAGTTCAGGTTCAACACAGAAAATGCACCAGATGTTTTCTACATCCAGAATCTCAAGAAGAAGCCCACCGAAACCTTCCGCGAATACGCTACCCGTTGGAGATTGGAGGCGGCCAAAGTCAGGCCATCTTTGGACGAGGGACAGATAAACAAGTTCTTCATCAGAGCACAAGATCTACAATACTATTAAAGATCGATGATTATTGAAAATCATAAATTCTCTGATATCATCAAACTTGGAGAAAGAATCGAGGAAAGAATCAAAAGCGGGATGGTAACAAATTTTGAGGCACTACATGCAACAAATAAGGCATTACAATCAAGCGGCATATCAAAGAAGAAAGATGTTGGGACAGTAATGGTGGCTCAAGGCCTGAAATCCCCATAAACATATCAAACACCCTACATACCAGACACCTCCACCCACTTATCAAATACCTCTAACCACATGCCAAGAACCATTGTTTATATCAACCCTCATCTCCCAAATATTCCCAACCAGTCACTGTCCATTACACCTATAACTCCTAACTGTACCATTTCCAATCACCACCGACTCACCAAAACTCTCTAAGACCAAGACCCAACTTCGACCGCAAGCCACCCAGACAATACACCGCCATTGTTAAACCTATCAACCAGTTGTATGAGAGGTTGAAAGTTGCGGATTACGTCACTTTTGTTCCCGTTATGGCATTAGAAAATCCCTTCCAATAGGTCAATCCAAACAAAACTTGTGCGTACCATTCTGGTATACAGGGGAACACCACTGATGAGTGTCGAACATTGAAGGGTAAGATTCAGACGCTAATTGACATTAAGGTCATAGAGGCAAAGGAAGCTGCACCTAATATCCGTAACAACCCCATCCCTAATCATAGAGGTGGTAGGATATATGTGATAGAGTTGAACGAAGAATGGGATCCTGAGGGGTCAATTGGGCTTATTCGAGAAGGCGATGACTTTAAAGTTACAATCACACTTACTCCTATTATGGTATAGACTCAGTCACCAATTGAGGTTGAGGTAGCAGCACCAGATCCATTTGAGGTAGAGGTGGCTGCACCTGCGGCCATCCCCGCTCCATTTGAAGTAGAAGTGGTTAGACCTTTTATAGTGACAATATCAATAACGCCACCCTTCGACTCAAAATCAACACCCTGGGTTTACGTTGCTGAAGCTCGGCAAAAAGGGAGGGCGAAGGTTTACGTTACTGGAAGAGTCTATACACCTAAAAACTTGGGAGGACCAAGTAAGTATACCACTACCAAGCAGCCTGTCATAGAAACAGGACCAAATGACCTGCGGAGGAAAGTACAAGCAAAGGAGTATTTTATCATTGACCATTTGAACAAAACCCAGCTCAGAAATCTATCATGTCACTATTGCAAAATTCAGAGGCATATAAGAATGCTTTAATGGAAGTTTTGAGTGAAGCTTATGTACCCAACAACATCACCGGGGGAGAAATAGCCAATATGGTAGGGCAAGTACTGGAAAATCATAAGATCATCTTCCATGAAGATGAGCTACCGCCTGAGGGGTTGAATCACAGTCGAGCATTGCATATCACAGTGCAATTTAAAGACAAATTCACCACTAGGGTCTTGGTTACGGAGGTTCGAGCCTTAATATTTGTCCATTAGACACTTTGAAAGGGTTGGACAAAGGTTTTCATGAAATACGGGTAGGAATCATGAACGTGAAATCTTTCGATGGGTCTCAAAGGGCCATAATCAAGGAAATTAACCTTTGCTTGCAGATGGGGCCAACTTGGTTCGACGTCGAGTTTCAGGTGCTCGGCATATCGGCCTCATATAATCTTCTGTTAGGCCGACTGTGGATCTATGCTGCTGGGGCTGTGGCATACACACTACATCAACCCGTGATGTTCGAGTGGAATCGTTAGGAGGTGAACATTCATGGAGATGGGAGTAACCCCATTTACACCAGTCAAACCATCCTGGTCATTAGACATAAAAGAAGGCTAGGAGGGGAAACCTATCATCACATTAAACGGGTCAATGCCGTCAAACAATATAAATGGTGGAGCAGTAAAATAGAAAGCATATTGCCATGGTGTGAGTATGAGCCTGGCAAAGGATTGGGAAGAATCTCCAGGGTATCACTAAACCGATACGACTGAAGGGTCATGGTACTAACTTTGGGCTCGGATATCAGTGCACATGGCAAGAATACAATGATTGGTTGCCTCCATGGAGTGGACCGTATTACCTTCTCACGCAACCAGTGCCACATCTGGATCAAGCTTTCACCAAGCTGATATAATATTGGGAACTGCAGAAGAGGAAGCATTAGCTGTGTTAAAGAATATGTTCTTGAAGGATAAATACATGGATTGTAGCATAATAATCTAGGAGGAGAAGGAAGAAGGCCTCACTTTACAGACTATGAAGAAAGGAGTTGTTCTCAGGAACTAGACCGCCACACCATCCTAGGCCCGCCGAGTCCTTGTGTAGCTTGGCAAATTTTATTTTTATAGCCACTCTAGGCATTCAAGATTTTCAATAACTTTTTTTAAGATTTACTTGTTTCAAAATAAATGCTCAATTCATCGAGCTGTACCTGTCTAGATTTTTTTTCCAGTTTTAATCAAGTGCATTTTGCTCTTTATTATTCATTACTATTTTCTACACTTTTTCTTTCTACAACATTATTATTAGTTTTCCTGATGAACCGGCGACTGTGACAGGTAACGAGGCAATGCAACATGAGGACAGTGATTTAGAAGATGAAATACACGAAGAAGTTGTCAAGGAAGTTGAAAACTTTGAGAATAAGCCCAAGTCCAATCTGGACGAAACCAAAGCAGTAAATTTGGGAGATGCCGAGACCATTAAGGAGATTCGCATCAGCATTCATCTGTCACCAACAGAGAAGGAAGAGTACATCCATTCCTAAAAGAGTATGAGGACATTTTTGCATGTTCATGTGATGACATGACCGGCTTAAGCGCGTACATAGTGGCTCACAAGTTTCCTACTAATCCCATGTGTCCGCCAATGAAGTAGAAACTCAAAAAGTTCAAACCAGACATGAGCTTGAAAATAAAGGAGGAAGTTACCAAGCAGATCAAAGACAAAGTTCTCAGGGTGGTTGAGTACCTAACCTGGTTAGCTAACATTGTGCCAGTTCTGAAGAAGGATGGGAAAGTCAGGGTATGTGTTAACTATCGGGACTTAAACAGAGCAAGTCCCAAAGATGACTTTTCATTGCCAAACATACACATTTCGATCGACAACTGTGCCAAGCATGAACTCTAATACTTGGTAGATTGCTTCGTGGGTTATCACCAGATCTGGATGGATGAAGAAGACGCGAAGAAAATATCTTTTATCATACCTTGGGGGGTATAATGCAACAAGATGATACTATTTGGTCTAAAGAATGTTGGGGCTACCTACATGAGAGCCATGACAGCCATCTTTCACGGTATGATACATAAGGAAATAGAGGTGTATGTGGAAGACGTCATCATCAAATCCAAGAGGTCCGTAGATCACATAGCAGACTTGAGAAAGTTCTTTGATAGGCTGAGGAGGAACAACTTGAAACTGAACACCGCAAAGTGTGCATTCGGGGTCCCCGTAGGAAAGCTGCTGGGATTGGTTATCAATCATCGAGGGATCGAGGTGGATCCGTCGAAATTTAAGGCTATTCAAGATTTACTGCAACCTAGGAGCAAAAAGTATGTGATGAGCTTCCTAGGACGTCTCAACTATATCAGTCACTTCATAGCATAGTCAACAGTTATATGTGAATCCATCTTCAAGATGCTGAGGAAAGATGCCGAGACAAGTTGGACCGAGGATTATCAGAAAGCTTTTGACAAGATGAAGATTACCTATCCTCACAAACAGTTCTGGTCCCGCCAGAACCAGGACGACCTTTGCTACTCTATCTATCTGTATTAGATGGAGCCTTCGGATATGTTCTGGGATAACATCACAAGACGAGGAGAAAGGAACAAGCCATATATTACTTGAGTAAGAAGTTCACACCTTACGAAGCACGGTACTCTCTACTTGAACGCACATGTTGTGCTTTGACCTGGACATCTTAGAAATTAAGGTATTACTTCTGTGCCTACACCACATACCTCATATCTAGGATGGACCCTCTAGAGTACATATTTCAGAAACCCATGCCGACTAGAAGTTAGCGAAGTGGCAGATACTATTGAGTTAGTTTGATATCATCTATGTAAATCAAAAGGCGGTCAAAGGACATGCATTAGCAGACCATCTTGCTAAAAATTCGGTGAGAGGAGAATATGAACCCTTGAAAATATATTTTCCTAATGAACAAGTGTCATTCATAGGAGAAGATATTACCGAACCATACGACGGTTGGAGGATGTTCTCTGACGGAGCTACAAATTTCAAAGGAGTGCGTATTAGAGTAGTTCTGGTATCAGAAATGGGTCAACATTATCCGGTATCTGCTAAACTTAGATTTCCCTGCACCAACAGCATGGCGGAGTATGAAGCCTGCATACTAGGGCTCAACATGGCAATCGACGTGAACATTCAGGAGCTACTAGTAATGGGTGATTCAGATTTGCTTGTGCACCAGGTACAAGGAGAGTGGGCCACCAAGAATTTCAAGATATTGCCATATTTGCACCATGTGCAGGAATTGAGAAAGAGGTTCACGAAGATAGAATTTCGACAGGTGCTCAAGATTCAGAATGAGTTTGCTGATGCATTGGCCACTTTATCATCCATGATACAGCATCCAGATAAGAATTTCATTGATCCCATCCCAGTAAGAATCCATAATCAGCCAGCATATTGCGCTCATGTTGAAGAAAAAACAGATGAAAAGCCTTGGTTCCATGACATCAAAGACTATTTGTCAAAGGGAGAATATCCAGATCATGCAAACCGTACTTAGTAATGCACACTCCGGAGATTGTCCAATCACTTTTTCCACAGCGAAGGAAATTTGTTTAGAAAACTCCTGATTTGGGATTGCTAAGATGTATCGACGTAAAAGAAGCATCTAAATTGCTTGAGGACCTACATGTTGGTTCCTGTGGCCCGCACATGAATGGTTTTTTCTTGGCTAAGAAGATACTTAGGGTCGGTTACTTTTAGATGACCATGGAGACAGATTACATCCAGTATGTCCACAAATGCTTCCAATGCCAAGTGCATGCCGATATGATAAAAGTGTCGCCAAATGATCTCAATGCAACAAGCTCACCTTGGCCATTCGCCGCCTAGGGAATGGATGTCATTGGTTTGATCGAGCCCACTTCTTCAAACGGACACAGGTTTATTCTGGTAGCCATTGATTATTTCAAGAAACAGGTAGAGGTTGTATCCACAAAAGTTGTAACCAACAAAGTCGTCGTAGACTTTGCCAAAGATCATATTATTTTCCGATTTAAAGTTGTCGAGTCCATTGTTCCAAATAATGCCGCCAATCTTAATAGTGATATGATAAAAGCCATATGTGAAACTTTCAAAATTAAGCACAAAAATTCCATAGCCTATAGACCTTTGATGAATGGAGCCGTAGAAGCGGCCAACAAAAACAACAAGAAGACACTAAGGAAGATGGTAGAGAATCACAAACAATGGCACGAGAAGCTACCCTTCACTTTGTGAGGATACCACACCACAGTTCGCACATCAATCGGGACAACTCCCTACATGTCGGTCTATGGTAGCGAAGCTGTCATTCCAGCCAAGGTAGAGATTCCTTCTTTAAGAATAATACAAGAATGTCATAAACCAAAATCCCTCCGAAGGAATCGTGATAGAACCTAGTCTCTAAACTAGGTAAGCCTAGCATTTACTGAAATATCATTAGCATTTACTGACTTTAAATTAAATAACTCTCAATAAATTACAATTTCCCAAAATCGGTAGTTATATAAAATAAATATAACACTGTTCCAGAACGAGAGGGAATCAATGGAATGTAAATGCAAATAAAAGGGTGACTCCAAGGCTTGCGAATGCAACAATAGGTTACTGTGAGTCTCCACCGCGACCATCCGCACAAGTACTATCAATTAATACCTGGATCTGTACATAAAAATGTACAGAAGTGTAGTATGATCACACCACGGCGGTGCCCCATAAGTATCAAGACTAACCTCAGTAGGGTAGTGACGAGGAACAGTCAAGACACATACTGGTCAAATGAAATAAACAAGATATGATAGTGAAATATCGAGATAAAGATAACAAGATAATATCAACAGCGGAGAGATATCAATATACAAACAGTAGGAAACATAAAGGGATAACACGATCAGTAATGAACGATAACCAAGTAAATTAGATAACCACGTAAATGACATAACCAAGTAAGTCAGATAACCAAGTAAATCATATAACCAAGTAAATCATATAACCAAGTAAATCAACACTAACATAACATGAACAGAGACAAGTAAGAATGTATTCAATTAAGAAGGCTATACAAACTCAATCAATCACATCATGTCTAATACACAATTCCGACCATCTCAATCCTCGATTTCTCATATCATAATTCCAACTTCCGAACCTTCAGCACGTGTGGCATATTGTGCCCCCATAATTTCCATCTCAGTTATAACAACAAAATCTAGATGCTATACAATACATAATGTCCGTACAGATTCACTCAAGATGTTCAAGAAGTCTCATTTGCCTAATATAAGTAAATTACAGTTTCTAAACTAATTAGGAAAGCCAGCGAGAAAGATGAAGTTGTTTCTTTTGAAATCATTTGAGTAAAGAAGGTATCCCTTTCAATTAAAATACAACATCGGATAGATTATTAACTTTAACATGGGAGCTAATAACTAAAAATTCTTTTTTTTAAGTAAAATTCAACCTTAGGCGGTTTAAGGGAATATAATTGAGAAACTAATTAAATTAAAGAGGTAACAATTATTGAAGTTTCAAGTATTGGAAGGTGTGTGTGTGTGTATGTGTGTGTGTGTGTATATATACATATATATATATATATAATTAAATTAAAGAGGTAACAATTATTGAAGTTTCAAGTATTGGAAGGGCTGTGTGTGTGTATATATATATATACAAGGTATTGAAAACGTTGTAGGTTCCAACATAAAGGATCGCAACAATAAAGGGATTTAAACAATTAAAGCATTTGAATTGATAAGAACAAATAAACACATTAAAAGAAAGTGCACGGCATCACCATTCATGATTTACTCTCATTCTCACCATAAGAAACAATATTCACTTTTATTCTTTCTTGTTGTGACGTGCAACCCGATCCTAAATCATATAATACCATTGCGGTGTGCAACCCGATCCTGTTTCACATAATATCATCGCAGTGTGTAATCGGATCCCATTTCACATAATACTGTTGCGGCGTGCAACCCGATCCCATTTCACATGATACCATTGCGGCGTGCAACCTGATCCCATTTCACATAATACCGTTACGGCGTGCAACCCGATCCCATTTCACATAATACCGTTAGGGCGTGCAACCCGATCCCATTTCACATAATATTATTGCGGCGTGCAACCCAATCCCATTTCATATAATACTGTTGCGGCGTGGAACCCGGCCCCCAAATACAGTTTAACATCAAGCATAAAAGAATCCCAGCAATGGAACAAGAGTATAACAATAACATCCAGGCAATGGAGATAATTTCGTAAACAATAACATCCCGGTGAGGGAATCAACAAGTACATCATAAGGGACATGGAAAAGAAACAAGAAGCATGATAACCGTAACAAAACGACAAGACATAATAACCACGTGATACTACACCAGTAACCACAACAATTGGACATGTAACATATTTGCACGAAGTCTAAAAGAACTCACAATCAAGAAGTATCTAAAACAATAAGAGAGGCAATCACTTCAATTAAGGCAAATAAGGGTCACTGTAATACGTAGGATTTAAAGGAAAGTTAACAACATTATAAGAAGTATATAGAGGCAATTCAAGAAATTATTAAACCCAATCATAACAGGATACTTTCTACATAATGAAATAAGAACCTAAGAACCCTAGAGACAAATTTCCAATAAATAAATCCGAGCACACACTCGTCACCTCACGTGCACGGACTACAATTAGCATAGAAGTCTCAAATCCTAAGGGGAAGTCCCCCACACAAGGTTAGGCAAGATACTTACCTCAATCAGGCCAATTCAATACTCAATTTAGCTTTTCCTTTACTAATTCATCAATGCTCGGCTCAATGTGACGACCCAAAGGGGTCACCACCGTATTTCTCCCCTTTTCTGCGCTTTTGAGGCCTTGAAAACCTCATTTTTAGTTGCCTTGATTTACGTGCGCAGTCTAGGCGCAAAGCTAGAAAGTTTTTATGTTAAAATATGTGAATTTTGTGAAAATTTTGAAGAATTATGATATAAATATTGATATAGTTGACTTTGGTGAATATTTTGGATAAACGGAAATGGACCCGTGATTTGACGGTCCCTGGAGGTCTGTAGAAAAATATGGGACTCGGGCATGTGCCCGGAGTCGAAATTCCAGGTCCAGAACCCCGGTAAAAGAATTTTTCTGTTAAATTGTTTTTTGAAATTATTAAGGAATAATGAAAATGAAAATGAGCTAGAAAATATAGGTATCGGGCTCGTATTTTGGTTCCGACACCCGGTACAGGTCTTAAATATTGGTTAAGCGCTTCCTGTAAAGTTTGGTTGAAAACCGACGTCGTTTGACAAAATGGGAAATTTGGAAGTTATGAACTTTGAAATGAAATTATGAGTTTTGGGGTTTGATTCGTTGAATTTGAGGTTATTTTAGCGATTTGATCGCTCGAGCAAGTTCGTACGATATTATTGAGCTAATGTGTGTGTTTAGTTGGGAGCCCCGAGGGCTCGAGAGTGATTTCGGGGGTGGTTCGGGATGTTTTTGCACATAGAAACATAGCAGATTTTCTGCAACTGTTGCCCAGCGATTTTGTTCTACGCGATCGCGGCCTCAGCCACGCGATCGCACTGCTTTGGCATTTTCCCCTTCACGTTCGCGGATCACTCCCCGCGTTCGCATAGACCAGCTTCCCCTTTCTACGCGTTCGCGTACCATATCACGCGATCGCATAGGCCAAAGTTTGTCCCCCCGGTAACTTTCTTCTACGCATCCCTCACGCGTTCGCGTAGCTCCCAGATTTCCTTCACCGCGATCGCATCTCCATTCCCGCGATCTCGAAGAGCATTTTTGCCCAGCGAATTTTTTTAGTTAAAATCAGAACAGTGCACAGGAATTTTCACCACTTTTCACACAAACCTCTCTCTCAAACCCTCCATTGACGAGTTCCAAGATTCCTTTCCTCCATAACTTTTTGGGTAAGTTTTCTTAACATCATTTCCTCATTATTTCATCAACATCAATCAAATTCTTAGGCCTAAACATGTGAAAATAGGTAGAAAATTAGAGAATTGGGTAGAGTTAGGGTTTTCAAAGAAATTGTGATTTGGACCT
>MU722522.1:19063-45714 GCA_026770625.1 Nicotiana glauca
CTAAAGTCTTCCGCACTTATTTAATTATTGTTAGAATAATATGTTGTTGAGGGTGGATAAAGAAATGTTGTATTGTTTGGCTGGCCTACCTACGTTAGTAGGCGCCATCACGACGCCCGATGGTGGGATAAATCCGGGTCGGGACACTCAATCTAGCCAAAAAATACTTGAATACATCGAACAATTCAAGAGAAAATATTTCAATTAACAAAAATATGATTCTTATACAATTTGCAAAAAGTCAACAAAAGTTAAATCCTTGGGCCCGCACCTCGGAACAGGACAAAATTTACAAAAATCGAACACCCATTCCGCTACGAGTTCACCCATATAAACATTATCTAATTCTGATACCATTTGGTCATTCAAATCATCATTTTATATTTTTGAAAGATTTCACAATTTTTTCCCAAATTGTCCTTTAGATTCTCATGAATTTGATGTTAAATCTAAGATATAATCACAAAATATAGTTGGAAATTGATTAGAGACACTTACCCAATGATTTGGAGAAGTTTAGGTCTTTGGAAAATCGGCCATGGAGGTTTAGGGTTTTAGAAAATTGAAAAATGGGTGAAAATCTTGTCAAAAACCTCACTTAACAGGTCTCAGATGCCGAATTTGCGACCAATAGCGAACCTTCGCAGATTGCGAACAAAGCAGGGTTGGCAGAAGTCGCATTTTGCGACAAAAATTTCGCATTTGCAAATTGGGAATCGCAAATGCGGAAAAAAATCGCATTTGCTAACACACTAGAAACTGGGAATTTTTTTCCAACACGAAAATAAGCATAACTTCCTCATATGATGTCCAAATTCGATGATTCTTTTTCTTATGGCTCCGTAATTTTGATAAAGATCTAATGGTTCAAATAAAACTGGATTTGGATCTCATTTGCTCAATATGGTATTTTTTTCTTGAAAAAATGATGATGAAGCATCCAAAAACAAGCACAACATAGCCTAAATCTATTTGAAACTCACTCAAGCCCTCGGTGCTCCAAACCAAACATGCACGCAAGTCTAAACACATCATACGGACTTGATCTTGTAATTAAATCATCAATATAACATCAAAAACTAGGAATTTAACCTCAAACTCATGATTTTTCTAACTTTTCAACCGGACGTCCAAATCATGTCAAATTAATTCTGATTCTCACCAAATTTCATAGATAGGACTTAAATATCATAACAAACTTGTACTGGACTCCGGAACCAAAATACAAGCCCGATACCAATAATTTCGAACATTAATTTATTTCTTTATTTCCATTAAAAACCAGCACAATAATTTTCTTCAAAAATTATTTTCTAGGGCTAGGGACCTTAAAATTCAATTCCGGGCATACGGCCAAGTCCCATATTTTATCACAAACCGCCCAAAATTGTTGACACACATATCCGGGCCTGTTTACCAAAAATATTAATCAAAGTCAATAAAAACCCAAATTTTAACTCTAGAAATTACTATATTTTTTATATTTTCACATAAAAGCTTTCCGTTTTCATGCTCGAACTGCGCACGCAAGTCGATACACATAATATGAGGATGCTCGTGACCTTAAACTAACAAACCGAACGCAATTTCTCAAAACGACCAGTTGGCCATTACAACCTCCTCCACTTAAACATAAGTTCGTCCTCGGAAGTGCTCGTAGTCGTTCCAAATCCATCGAACCACTGCTTGAGCTCCTCATACATACACCCAGGTGTGATTCCTTATCATCCAACCTATGCAGAACTAACAATGCAACTTAACTAAAGGTCTCATCTCCTTCTTAGTCCTTAACCTTAGAACATGACCCAAATCTCAACATCCAAAATTTATCATAGGACCCGAATTCCACAACATCACACTGAACACACCCGAAAAAGCTAAATCAGGCCAAAAATTCCAATCCAGAATACAAGCACATGTTGTTCCACACAACTCGCATACTCGAAACAATAACCTCTGACCACCATAGCTGCTCAAATAACATCTTGGATGCCGGCAATATACTTCACATTGAATACAACCTTGTTCCGGACTTCCACAACACTACCAGTGATAAAGCGACATGTGAAAACTCATAGCCGCCCATGAAGTCAACAAGTCACGAAACTTTCCCGCCCGCCAAGGGCCATTACCCAAATCTTAGCAGAAACATCCTCCCACTTCCAAACTCCCCAACCCCAATACCAGAACACTAAACTCAAGTCTAAGAATCTCATCTCGGTCAATACAAGCAATCCAACTAACAACTCATCATAGAACCACACAGATTCTTACACTATACAATTCGTACACCAAATCAGCAATAACTCAATTATGCAGCACAAATAAAGGAAAACAAAGTAGAAGAATTATCTAACAAGCACAACATGTGTGACAACAAAAGTATAGGTTTTTTATCAAATCGTCCCACAGAGGGAATACACAACACCAAATAAACACAAGGAAAGGGTATCCTACATAACATCTGTTGCGGCGTGCAGCCCGCTCCTATATGCTCATCGAGCCAAAATGCTCAATTTCACTGATCACATAAATACTGATATCAAGCACAACAGAGTGTACAAGTAAAATTATTGGAACAATCAATAGAAGTAATAAAATTAAGGAGAAGCAAACACATATAAAGTGTTATGAACAAATCAACATCACGAGGTCTATCTCGTTCGCTTCGCCATACGGCCTGAATGAAATCATAATATGCGTGGGAGATAATCATACAACCTCACCGCCCAGCACATCACAAAAGAGTAGTACATAACATAGGCTAAGGGCACAAATAATATCCATTATGCCTGATAGCATAACCAAAATGGCAATCTCACAGGAGCATACAAACTTGACCTAATACAAAACACATATTCTCATTGAGCTTTCAAATAGTCCCAACCAAATTCTGATCCTTCCTAATTAGATAAATATGCTTCAAAAAGATCCACAACAACTTATCGATAATACATGCTATTAATTATTCCATTCTCAACATTTCTTCACGATCCGTAAACAGGAAATACTCCATTCATAAAGGCATCTAGCCCCAAACCTCAAGAATACCAAAATTTTTGTACCCAACTCTACTACGCAAATCAAATGGCTGATATATCACTTACATCCTATTATTCTGCTGAAGCACCAATATAGGATTTTTGGCCGCGTAACAAAACATGAACCTCGAAAGCTTACAAACCTAGTAATCACCATGCTACTAGCCACGCACCCGCCAACCAAAACTCAAGGTCCCTTCCAAAAATGCACACCCTTCACCTATGATATCTAAAATGGTCAACACTATTAATTTCTGATACCTATTCAGGAGAAAGTCACAATGTACCACATATTCCTTATGCCCATAGTAGACAATCAACTCAAGCCATTGTCAAACCATCGAGACCCTTCCGAGATCTACTCGCATGCAACTAAGCCATCAGGACTACACCTCCCTAACTAGACCGAGTCACACAAACCGTCCAATACAAGAGTGCTGCCACAAATGCCAGCAGATATTTCCTATTCAAAGGACTAATTACCTTATAGCTATGCTGACTCAATAGCATAGAGCTGACCCATTTCTTCGGATAGTCAATATGCAATAATCCCAGTCAAAGTCCCAATATTGTCCTATGCAAGATCTCAAACATTAGTCATATATAAATCCCGGGAACCTACCAATACCACATATACATATACTTCATGCCAAAAATAATGTAAGTATGACTATGCAATGTGAATGCCGCTGATGGACTCCTCCACTTGGCGCGAAGCCATAGAAAATGACATCTGATGATCCGCAGAACTATCCTTCACGGCTCGTACAACACAAATACAAGGTACTCCAATACCACCAACTATCCTCAATCAACACTCACCATATTTCCATTGCTCCTCCATATAAACAACTGAATAGTCTTTTAACACCTCTGTATCTCCAGTCTGGACAACATGTTGAGAAAATGTTTGAGCATCCCTGACTCCCTCATAGCCAGTCTGTAGCATCACGAACTACTAGCGCATATTGGACACCGAGGGCGTAATATTACACATGAGTGAATGTAAAGGAACATAAGTTATATGCACCAAGATGAATCAATATCGCACGATAAGGAATGAAGATGTGAGAATATCCTAATAGTTCTATAGCCTCTCAAAGATAAGTACATGTCGCACCTCCTTTTTCTTACTACACCCCTGCAAGAGTGTATAATAAGGGAGTTTTTTCAATTAAAGGACAATCGAAATAGGATTATTTAATTAAAAATCAAGAGTCGCCACTTGGGAGATTTATGCTGTCCCAAGTCACCGGTTTAAATCCTGAATCGAGGAAAAGGTTTGACTCTGTATACAGTCTGCGAATCAAAAATCCAGGCAAGAAATTCTGTTAACTCGGGAGAAGGTGTTAGGCACTCTCGAGTTCCGTGGTTCTAGCACGGTCGCTTTAATCATACTTAGCTTACACAATTATTTAATTACTGATTTTAGAACCTATGTGCGTTTACTTCTTTTACCGCTTTTAATTAAAAAAAAGTTATCTTGAAACGGGTTACACGGTGAGGAGGTCATGTGGAGTAAAAATGGTGGTGATTAGTCCATCGCCGCTGGTGGAGGCGATCCCGGCCGGCGGTTCGCGGTGGTTCACAGAGAGGGTGGTCCCTGATGAGTGTAAGAGAGGAGACGGGCTTAGGGGGTAGGTAACGTTTGGACATATAAATATTATTCTATCAAAGCTTCCCAGTCGTTTGATCATCAAACCTCGACGGCTGGGATTAAATCTAACGATACGACGTCGTTTAGTTTATGGGGGGGATGGACCAGGTTCTGGGCAGGTGTGGGCTGGAACGGGTAGGCTGTGTACTTGTGCTAAGAGATTTAAACAAAAACGGCCCAAAATCTATTTCCCTCATCTTCATTTCAAGACAAATTATCCAAAAAAAAAAAAAAAATCCTTTTCTCTTTTTTCTTCTCCTTCAAAATTAATATAATTGCTAAATTAATTCTTAGGAACTAACTAATTCAAAAAAATCACTAATTAACCCTAAATTATAGTTAACACAATTAATTAAAAACAAATTAAAAGGAAATCTACTTAAAAATAAGAGTTAAAAATTAAAAGCGCAAATTACACTATTTTTTGTGATTTTCCTTTTTATAAAATAACTTAATTATTAAATAAATCTAAAAATGTAAAATTAATTTCTAAATGCAAATGCAATATTTTTGTATTTTTTGTGAATTATAAAAATTTAAAAATGCACACGGAAATGCAAATAAATATGGAAATTATGCAATTAATTCCTAAAAATTAAATAATAAAAAGAAAAATCCTAAATCTAAGAATTCTGTAGGAGTAAATCATGCGAGCCAAAAATCACGTGCTCACAGTTTCCCCTCTTTGCTTGAAAACACGAAGAGTTTTCGCGCAAAGATAAGTGAGCAATTATGAGGGATTTTTGCCCGCTTGGTACTCCATGTGAATCATTTTTGAAAAACGTCTGACCGAACCTTGCTTCAGAGGTTGACTACATATCCTTGGCTGTAAAGAAATTAGGTTAGTGTAGTTCTGGAAGTTTTGGTAGCTGGGACTATCGGGAGCTGTGATTTCACTGCTGATGCTGATGCTAATGCTACTGCTTGCTGACCCCCCATATTACACCAGGTTAAAAATAAAAGAAGCTAGACTAGACTATGATTTATGCTTTACAAAAGTCCTATATATATCTTCAAACTTTCTCTCGCAGCTCTTGTTGCCTTGTTGACTTGTATTCTTCCGGTTATATCCCTTTGTTGCCGCCTTGAGTTATACTCTGAGATGTTTGCCCTTTCTTCAGGTGGCTGCCTGACTGCCAACTACACTTGAGATGTTTTTCCTTTCTCCAAGTGATGCTTGACTGCTGAACTTGAATGTATTCCCTGCTCTCCAGGCTGGCTCCTGATTACTGAAACTTGAATGTATTCCCATGCTCTCCAGGCGAGCTCTTGACTGCTAAACTTGAAATGTATTCCCTGCTCTCCAGGCGGGCTCCTGACTGCTGACTTGAAATGTATTCCCTACTCTCCAGGCGGGCTCCTGACTGCTGCCTTGAAATGTATTCCCTGCTCTCCAGGCGGGCACCCGATTGCTAAACTTGAAATGTATTTCCTGTTCTCCAGGTGGGCTTCTGACTTCAACAAAACAGATAAAACAAAGAACATTTCTGCCCCAGTTTGGGTATCCGGACACATGTAAGTGTAAAACGAACCATATTACCAAATACCAATAAGAAATTGAAAGCTAAAACTTGAATTGTACTCCCTTGTTCTCCAGGCGGGCTCCTGACTGCTGACTTGAAATGTATTCCCTGCTCTCTAGGCGGGCCCCTGATTGCTGACTTGAATGTATTCTCATGTTCTCCAGGCGGGCTCCTGACTGCTAAACTTAAAATGTATTCCCATGTTCTCCTGGCGGGCTCCTGGTTGTTGAACTTGAAATGTATTCCCTGCTTTCCAGGCGGGCTCCTAACTTCAACTTGAAACGTATTCCCTGCTCTCTAGGCGGGCTCCTGACTGCTGACTTGAATTGTATTCCCTGTTCTCTAGGTGGGCTCCTGACTTCAACAAAACAGATAAAACAACACAACTTTCTTAACCCAGTTTGGTGGCTGGCATCATATTACCAGATATTTGTAAGAATTTTAAAGCTAAAACTTGAATTGTACTCCCTCTATTCTCCAGGCGGGCTCCTGATTGCTAAAACTTTAATGTATTCCCTGTTCTCCAGGCGGGCTCCTGACTGCTAACTTGAAATGTATTCCATATTCTCCATGCGGGCTCCTGTGCTAACTTGAATGTATTCCCATGTTCTCCAAGTGGGCTCCTGACTGCTAAACTTGAAATGTATTCCCTGTTCTCTAGGTGGGCTCCTGACTTCAACAAAATAGATAAAACAAAGAAAATTTTTTGCCCCAGTTTGGTGGTTGGGTACATAGGTGAGTGTTAAACTGAATCATTCTACCAACTAATATTAGGAATTTGAAAGCTAAGTCCTATTATCTAGGGAGGTCCTGACAACTCCTAATTGAACAACAATTACAAACCTAAGTTATATCTTCTAAAGGCATTAATCCCACTACATTTGTTATATAAAAGGGTCTTAAACTAATCATATTATCCAAGAAGGTCCTGCAAATCAAATCAAGTCTTATCGTAAAGACTTAACACTTTTACGATTGAATCATACTACCTTACAACAGAATTTACGCTACATCTTGTTATCTAATGGAAATCTTAAAACTTTGTCCCATTATTCAAGGAGGGGTCCTAAGAACTCCTAATTGAATCCTACTTCAAACATGCAACCTTGTTACGCTAAACTATGCTACTGTTTTGAAATTGAGCTAAGCCCCATTTTCCAAGAGAGTCCGAAAAACTCCTAATTGGATCTTATCTTAAATATGCAAACTTTTGCAATCACCTTACATTCTTCCTTGATTTGTTTTAAATTTATCTAAGCCCTATTTTCCAGGAAGGTCCTGAGAGTTTATGGTCAAACCTGTTTGGTGTTGCCTTTCCTTACGGAGAATTCCACCGAAACAAACTACATTTCCTGCCCCTGTTTCAATCAAAGAAAATCTTGTCAGTTTAAAATGGTGGTTAGTTGATGGAATTCTTGCTGAAGATGTCTCCACTGCTATGTTTTGCTTTGAACTGCTTCGCCGAACTGGCCCTGAACCACTTGACTTTCTGACTGACTTTCAAACCCCATGACTTTTGACGACCTGAGTGTTCTATCCCATACTGTTGTTTTACATTTCTGACCCCTTTATCTAAACTTTTTCATCTCCCACGACATTAACCAATCAATCCACCGATGAAACTTCTGGTGACCCCCTTTTAGCCTACTTTGCATCATGCCATTTTTGGTACGTTCTAGCCCCACTGTGCCTTGCAATTTGGAAATTGGTAGTGAGCCTTGACACCCTTTCTTCTTTTTTCTGAGCAAGATTAACATTGAAACATCTTAGAGAACAAACCCTAAAAGGAATGAAATGCAAGGACCTTGAGAGTTAAGGATAAAGAGAATCCAAAACCGGACAACTTACAAAAGAGGAAAGAAAAGGAAAAAAGACTTATCTGGGTGGAACAGCTGATACCATTGATCATGACATGCATTTTGGACTAATCGGCCCAATCCGTCCAACCAATCAACTTTCAATTGCCATGCTTTGTTGCCCCGGAATTCCATAACCTGTTTTCTTCAACCAAACCCTAACCTTGTTCATCATGCGATGTCCTGAATGGTTTTCACCCACAAACCTCTCTCATTTGTTCATCTGAAAACTCATTTTTGCCTTAAGGTGCCCGCGAGGGTTTTCACCAATAAGACTCTCTCATTTCTGGTTTCTCTCAACTCACTTTCGCCATACAGTGCCCGTGAGGGTTTTACCAATAAGACTCTCTCATTTTTCATTTCCCTCATCTCGCATCGCCTTACGGTGCCCGTAAGGGTTTTTACCAATAAGACTCTCTTATTTTTCATTTCTCTTAGCTCGCGTCGCCTTACGATGCCCGTGAGGGTTTTTACCAATAAGACTCTCTCATTTTTATTATTCAGCTATGTTTAAAATTATAACTTCTAGAATCAGATTTCTCATAACAACCGCAACTTCTGCCCTAGTTTCTTACTTGGCGACTTTTGGATTTTATTTTGATAGGACCAAACCGTGAGGCTGCCTACGTATTCTTAAAAGGAATCAGGTCGAACATAGTTCATGTGACTACTTTTGTTGTTGCTACTTTTCTTTTTTATTTTCTTTTCTTCTTTTTTTTTCTTGATTTGTTGTTTTCTTTTCCCTTTTCTTCTCTTTCCCTTTTCCTTTTCCTCTTCATTTTCTTCTCTCTCTTTTCATTGTTTACTTTCTCTTTTTCCTTCACTTACTTTCCACGCTTGTGTTTATGATCTTTGTTACTGATTCCAAAAGAGGGGTATGAAAGAAAATAAATAAGGCTCAAAGGGGTAGCAAAGGATAAAGTGTTTAGATAGCAAAACAAAATGCCTTCGTAATTCCAATCTTCAAAACATGCCAAGTACAAACAAATACAATTGAAGCAAAGAAAATCATACATAATATCTCTTAACCTCATCGGAAGTGATGGCCATTTCAACACATTTGCCTTCTATGTCTGTTAGATACAAAGCGCCATTGGAAAATACTCTCGTCACGATGAACGGCCCCTGCCAATTTGGGGCGAACTTGCCTGTGGCCTCAGCCTGATGTGGGAGAATACGTCTCACCCTTGCTGATCCACTTCGAACTTTCGTGGACGTACCTTCTTATTATATTCTCTTCCCATTCACTATTGATATAATTGTCCATGCCACACTACTGCCAATCATTTCTCATCGATCAAACTCAATTGTTCCAGGCGGGTTTCGACCCATTCATCATCATCAATCTTTTCTTCATCATCACACTCCATTTTGATTATCATAATTAAATTGGCTTTCAAAACTTGGCCAAAGACTCCTCATACATGTCATGTCATTAAAACCAGCATAAAAAGAACTGTACAAGAAATAAAAGACAAATAAAAATAAAACTACCAGTAACGAAGAAGAAGGGAAATTGCATTTCACTGAAATTGAAAGATAACAAGGTTTAACACATCCAAACGGACAGAACATAGAATCGGAATCACAACCCTGGAATAATCCAGACAACTAAAAGGAAATCAAAGCCCATTACCAAAACTCCCTTCGAGTAGGAAGAGGAGTAGCTTCCCAATTGTTGATCTTCACATTCGGCTTGACAAAATGCACCTCTTCGTCACCAGAACCTCCCCCAATTTCTACTGTGTTCACTTCGTCAAACAGACTTTGGACCCTCTCAAATCAACTTCTCATCAAAGACAACCACAGGCTTTGGCACTGCTGATACCAGACGCTTCACTGCCCCTAACTTGACAAAAGTCCTGAAGAGGTGCGGGATAGGCCTAGAGAGCGACCATACTTTCTTTTCCAACTTTGTAGCCTTCTTCGCATCATCCCTTGTAGGCTTGAACCCCAGCCCAAATGTACCTAGATTTTTACGTAGAGATACTGGCTGCACAATACATTGCAAAGATGCGCCCAAACCTTTACCCGGCACAAAACCATACTTCAAGTTCTCATTTGCTACCATGCAGATCGAAGGTGATAACCTTGGCCTCGGAATGCGTTTTCCTTTAGGAATCATTCCGACAGACATCGTTTCGGAAGTTTGATAAGCTACAGGTCCTTGATCATCTCCAGCCTTAATAAATGGAACAGATGAATCTTCATGAAAGGATAAATCCTCTTACCCACGTATAACTATCTCTTGTTTGTCTCACTCAAATTTCACCATTTGATGTAGCAATGATGGCACTGCCTTAGTCGCATGCATCCAAGGCCTACCAAATAATAAACTATACGAGGCAACCACGTCTAGCACTTGAAAGTCCACACTGAAACCAACTGGCCCTATTACCTATTCAAGCATTATATCTATAGCAGAGCTTTTTCCTTTCCCATGAAAACTTCGAACACCTGCACCGTTCATGTGGATTCCTTCGGTGCCGATCTTCAATTTTTGCAAAGTGGACAGAGGGCAAATATTTGCACTGGATCCATTATCAACCAACACCCTGGTGATAAAATAATCTTCACACTTCACCGTGATACAAAGAGCAGAATTGTGTTCTGCTTCCTCTATAGGAAGCTCATCGTCCGCAAAAATGGTCCTGTTTGCTTCAAAGATCCTGCTAGCAATCTTTTCTAATTGATTTATGTGATGTTATCAGGAACATGTGCCTCTTTTAGAATCTTCATTATGGCCCCTCGATGTTCATCTGATTGTGTCAACAAATATAGCAGATAAATATTAGCTGGAGTTTTCCTTAATTGTTCAATAATCTTGCACTTTCATCTTTCTCAAGAACTCTTCAACCTCCTTCTCGGTCACTGATTCCCTTACTGGCCTTTGGCTATCCTTGAAGAGCTTGGCCTTCCTTAACTCGTTGGAGGAAAGACATCCTCCGAAATGATTCGATCCTCCGATCTCAACACATTCTTCCTCCACTTCTTTTCTTTTGTGTGTCATTATTGCTTGTTTATAGTTTCCCGGGACATCCTTTGTCTCAGCCGTTGGCAACTGAGTCATTGATTTAATAACAACAGGGGTAGCGGGATACCCTTTCACAACTATAACAAGCTTGCTTGGCATTCCTAATACCACCAACTTTGGCTTTTTTTGACTTGCCCTGACACCATTCAAAAACCTTTCTGCAAACATCACACGTTTTCTAGATACTTCATTTTACTCCACAACCTTAGCGTGTTTTTCAATTTCAATGGGGGGGCCTGAAATGAGGAGTGCACCAGTATGGATCCGAGGTCTTGAATGTTGGTTTTGTACCATAGTATTGGGCATCAGGAACTTTGAACAAGGTTTCACTAGAAGATAGAAGGGTGTTGGCATAGGGAGGAGCTGCAAAAATGGGAGTAGTTAATGACATGCTTGTATTGGCAGGTGAAGCATGAAAAGGCTGGGGTAAGGTGTCAGGGTAGTTGTGGCAAGGGGTAAAGCCGAGGGCATGTTGGGAGGACAGTCCAACGACATTGGGAATCTGGGATTGTGATGGTAGTAGGACGGAAGCAAGACTTTCGATATAGTTAGTGGGGAATGAGGGTAGAGTGTGCCCACTAATCCAAGCCTGGTACATCTCCGCTATCTGACGTTTCAACCTTTGGGCCTCTTCTTTCAACTTAAATTCTGATTCGACAACACCTATGTCTGATCCCTTACTAGTTATAGCTGTCTTGCTGTTCGACCTAGCGTGCATGGATAACTCGCCCGAATGCCATAAACTAACCACCTGCCTTGACTTAATAAAGTCATCACGTTAGAATCAGGGCATTTAATATAAGATAATCTCACTTTATGTGCAATGCACCTAGCCACAGTTATCGGTTCTAAAATGACTTCGAGGGTACCAAGTCAGTTGGCATCATCCCCATTATTTTCATTTAAACCTCTCTTTCTTTGCTTTTCAGCACTTGCTTGCTCATTTTTCCTTCCTCTTTCCCTTCTAATTATCACTCTTTTCTTTCCTCTCATTTCTCACATCTCATGGTTCTACCTCTCTTTTTCCCTTTTCTTTTTCTTTCTTTTCCTTTTAATAATAAAAAAATGATTCGATCGAACCCTATTTAGGTTGCCTACATATTATGACCTCGCATGAATTAGATCTTTTCGTAGTTCTGGAAGATCAGGAATAAAGTAAACAAACTAACATTCTCTTTTCTTTTCTTCTCTTTTCCCTCCCCCCCCCCCCCCCNTTTTTGAATTTTCTAGACTTAATGTTCTATGACTTGTTCTAAACTCAAGCTTAACGGGCATATTTTTTTTCTTTTTTTTTTCCTTTTGAAGCAAATACTCTATTAAGGAAAAATCCTAGAAGAGAAAAATATTTTTTGATTTTTCTTAAGAAGGGAATCTAAAGAACAAACCACATAAACATATTTTGAATTTTTATTTGATATCCTGATGCAATATTTTGAAACAAGCAATGAAAAAAATAAAACAAAATATTTTTGGATTTCAATTTTGATTGCCTAAAGAAGAAATTTTAATGATAAACAAAAGATAAAGTATTTTTATTTTCTATGTACAATATCCTAAAGTTCTAATGAAAATAAAAAAAAATTATTTTTCATTAGTTTCCAAAGAAGAACCTCAAAAGAAATTTTTTTTTATTGACACCTTAAAGAAAGCTTTTAAAGAATTGCTAAAAGAAAATTCTCTTTTTTTTTTTTGAATTTTGATCCCAATATACTAAAGGAAATATAAAAATAATTCATTTAAAGTCATAGATATTAATTGCCTAAAGGAAAAACAATCTCAATTTTTTTTATCCATTTCTAGAATTAGTATTTCTAAGGAAAACTTATAACGAAAATATAAAATACAATATTTTTTTTAAATTTTTGAGTTACAGCACATTTTCTCGGATGCAAAATATAATAGTAATAAAAAAAAAACTCGACATTACTATACAAAACTAAAAAGTAAAAGACGACATAAAAATAAAATAAAAATTTCCTCAAGAAACTTCTGAATGTAGTGGCCCTGGGGTATCTGTCATGCTCAAACTCCGGTAAGTAAATCCACACCTGTATGAGAAAACTTTAAACCAGCACTATGTGAGAAAATAATACTCCCTGAATGCATGCAAGACATGATTGATGCTATTTTTGCAAAATGGCTTATTTGGCCAAAAGGTGGCTAGAAGTGCAAAATTTGGCTAAGATCCCGCAAAGCCAAGAACCTAAGATTTACTAGGAAGATCGGACCCGATGTGGGTTGCCTACGTATCACGCCCCGAAAGACGAGAATCAGGTATGCGTAGTTCGGGTAGATTGGATACGAGCGAAAAACAACTAACTTAGAGAAAACATATATTTTTCTTTTGCTTTTTCTTGAAAAATGATGAAACATGCAAAATCTTTTTGGATTTTCTTTTTCTCTTTTTTTTTAATTTTTGATTTTTTTTTGAAAAATAATAAAAAGTGCAAAATCTTTTTGAATTTTTCAAGCTCTTTTTTTTATTTAACAAGAAATATGACAGAAAATATAATTGGGTCCCACTCGCTTTATCTTCACACCTCACCCTCTCTTTCCTCTGTTTTTTTTTCTCTTGTTTTTCTTCTTTTTCCTTTTTTTCATTTTTCATTTTCCCTCAATTAACATTGGTCCGCCAAATGATCCTTTTACCTTTGAATAAATGCAATATGTAGCACATAGGATGCATTAAGATGGTCTGTTATTTTGGGTATACCTGTCCTAGACGGACTCAACCCCTGTGTTGAGTCCCATAAGTCGGATGCACGTGATGCAAACAAGCGTTCCTACTAGGGATCCGGCATGGATCTATATTTTTCTAAGTTTAAATCCTGGGGTTTTGATCTAGACACGAGGTACCCGAGCGGACAACTAGGGCCGAGGAGGTGGCAACGTACCGGGAGCACTAAAGTTTGCCCGGCCTTGTCGCTTGCCCAGCCTCGCTATTTGGTATAATTTATACAGAAAAAGCGGGCTACGCGAATGTACGCACCATTTTCAGAAGACTCATAGGGGTGGCGTAAAGAGACAATTATATACAATTCAACAATATTAAAGCGATAAACAGGCAGCATTTTAGCACAAAGTTTCACAAAAATACAATAATACCAATAATAGATAAACCAAATAAAAATCATAAAACAAGCTCGAATTCTTGAACCCTGAACCAGAGATTATGGGTTCTTGTCCCCAGCAGAGTCGCCAGAACTGTCACACCTCCTTTTTCTTACTACACTCATGGAAGAGTGTATAATAAGGGAGTTTTTCCAATTAAAGGACAATCGAAATGAGATTATTTAATTAAAAATCAGAGTCACCACTTGGGAGATTTATGGTGTCCCAAGTCACCCGTTTAAATCCCTAATCGAGGAAAAAGTTTGACTCTGTATACAGTATGCGAATTAGAAATTCAGGTAAGGAATTCTGTTAACCCGGGAGAAGGTGTTAGGCATTCCCAAGTACCGTGGTTCCAAAACGGTTGCTTTGATCATACTTGGCTTACACAATTATTTAATTACTGATTTTAGAACCTATGTGCGTTTACTTCTTTTACCGCTTTTAATTAAGAAAAGTTATCTTGAATCGGGTTACGCGTACGTATACCCGCTTGTTTGGCGCACCAAAAATCATGTCACGCGAACGTGTCCACAATTAATAATGCTTTATTATTATTACAAAAAATTTGGGCCGAAGTTGCGCGAACACATACTTCGATTTTGTTTTTAGAAGCATAATTATGTTATGCGGACGTATACACAATCACACTAGTATTTTAAAAACGGCCCTAAAGGATATTCTACGAATATTGGTCAACTTAAATATATGGGTTGTAAAATTAATACGAGGGCCACGTATTATTAAATTGCTAGGCACGACACACCTCGAATTCTAATTTAAAGGGTAATAAATTCGAAGGGCCATAAGCTATGAGTTGTCTAATGATGGCTCACCTCAAATAATTAAAGGCTATTCAACTAAGAACTAAATGAACTTGGGAATTTTATTCAAACTAACTAAAGGTTTGCATAGCGATGAATTAATTATTTAACAAGGGGAACTTGGGCCAACGCAAACATTTAATGGGCAGATGTGGATCAACAGGGACAGGGGAGTCCAAAATCCATTCACAGGCGCCTTCAAGTTTGGGCCTAAGAGTGAGCCAATTTCCGAGACACTGAAGCTAGTGAGCGTAGGACTCAACATCGAGTCCCCAAGGCCAATATCCAACAAAAATAAAGAAGAAAACAAAAGACAATCAGTGAATACCAACGCCCATACGAGCAATCTCCTGGCTTCATTATACATAGCAAGAGGCAGTCACGTATTGTTTTAACAACTGAAAGCATTGCAAATTAAAACCATTAGGAAAATCCAAATTTGGCAATTAGCTATAAGTCCAAGATCCAATTTCCAATTCTCAAAACTAACTAGGAATACAAACTTTAGGACTCAAGCCTCAAATAGATTACTTATCATCTTTTACAGCCTACTGGAATATAAAATCAACATTAAAGACATCAACTAATTCCAACAAAGACCAAACAATGTGCCGGATTCATGGTTGCTTATCATGAAATTTGCATTTACCACTTTAGCACAAGCCTATTTACTAATTGAGGGTCCTTAATTCCGCAGTACTATGACCCAGCCTCAAGACATACATATCAAAGATCAATTGCAAGGGACTGGAAATAAACTAGTTCACAAAAATATGTATAGTTCTAGGAAGAACGACGATGACATTTAGGAGAACAGTGAAGAGGAATAAAAGATAAAACTAAACTAAATGGCAAAAGAGCTAATGTCATGCTTTAGAATCCCATCTCTATTTTACTTCCAAATTTGAACCTCAAATTACATGAGTTTTTAGGAGCATGTGCCTGGAAAGCAAAGTAAGAGAAAAAAGGAAGGTCAGTATCAGCAGACCACAGCAACACTAGTTTTAACCGATTTGAGTTTTGGAAACAGTGAGAAAATCAGTGTTACTCCAACCAGTACCAAGGAAAATAGACCAGTTTTTTGCCAAATTCAAACCAGTAAAGTGATCAAACGACCCTCAATAGTCAGAATGCAACCTAAACTTCAACCAAACAATTGAAGACCAGCAAGTTTAACTCATTTTAACCTCTGAATATTCAAGAATTATTTCATCAATGAAAATCTCAACAATCTCAAAAAAACTCTAATGGAACAGTAATTCCTTTTTATTTTTAGTTGTCTGAAGTTTTTGGATTTTTTAGCTCTTGAAATCTTTGAAACAGTAAAATTTATACAACTTTGTATTTTTTCTGGATTTCAGCTCTTAAAATCTCTAGGCTCTAAAATCTGACTTGCAAGGCAAAGGATGGCATGCCTTTATAGGCAAGCAATTAGGGAAGCCTTGCAGATTTATTTTTACCCTTTTAGTCCTTTTATATTTTTGTTTTCAACTTAGTGATCCCCAAATTTCTAACTTGCTACCCAAGTTTAATAACTACAAATCTGAAATTTCACTAGACCCAGAGAAGCTTCCAAATAAGTTACACTAAAGATTCCCTATCCCAATTTCCCAAACTACCCTTTTAAACCCTTGAGAATTACCTAAGATAAGACAAAACATGGGTCAATTTGACCCTGGGCTGACCCGTTAAAATGAACCCTAATTACTTCTGATCTTTGGTTCAATCAACAACCGGACCAGTCCTTTGAAGTCCAAACAAAATTCAAACCCAAAAATGGTTACAGATTCGAAGTGAAACCGGAACAAGAAAAGAAAAAAAATTAAAAATTAATCAAGAGAACCAAAACAAAGAAGAAACTAATTTAAAATAACAACGAACATAGCACAACCAAGGAGAAAACTAACCCAGCATATCATGAATATCAAATAACGAATGAAAGAAAAAGAAAATCTAAATTCAGAGCTTAAGTTTTTCCTAACTTCATCAGAAGAAAAACTAATTGGAGAGGATAGAAGAAAGAGAATGGGACCAGATGGTAAGGTAATAAAAACAAACAGAAGAGATGAGAAATCTTACCGATATGAACTGATAACCAGTGGAAACCAGGGATATGACTAAATAGTTATTGACCCCTCGTTCTTTGCCAAGCACAAAAGAACAATATTGGTTTCGCCAAGTCCGAACTTCAAAGCTTGAAGAGAAAACGAACCCTAAGGTCATGCATGTGAAAAGGCTTCACGAGTTCGCTTATTTTTATTTTTGAATTCAAGAACAACGCCGATTTGGTGAAGATTTAAGGAGAAAGGGTGGTGGATTGGGCAGAGGTTGCCTGGGTGAAGTTTGGGGTTGAACAGGGCAGCGCTAGGGTTTTGAAGATTCGAGAGGTTTGGGTGGGATTCGAGGGAAAAGGGGTGTGGATTTGGAAAGAGGAAGGTGAGGAGGTCATGTGGTGTAAAAATGGTGGTGATTGGGCCATCGCCGCCGGCGGAGGCGATTCCTAGCCGGCGGTTCGTGGTGGTTCATGGAGAGAGTGGTCTCTGATGAGTGTAAGAGAGGGGACGGGCTTGGGGGTAGCCGGTAAGCAACGTTTGGACATATAAATATTATTCTATCAAAGCTTCCCAGCCGTTTGATCATCAAACCTCGAAGGCTGGGATTAAATCTAACGATACGACATCGATTAGTTTATGGGGAGCTGGACCGGGTTCTGGGCAGGTGTAGGCTGGAACGGGTGGGCTGTGTACTTGGGCTGAGAATTTAGACAAAAACGGCCCAAAATCTATTTCCCTCATCTTCATTTCAAGACAAATTATCCAAAAAAAAAAATTCCTTTTCTCTTTTCACTTCTACTTCAAAATTAATATAATTCCTAAATTAATTCTTAGGAACTAATTAACTCAAAAAAAAATCACTAATTAACCCTAAATGATAATTAACACAATTAATTAAAAATAAATTAAAAGAAAAGCTACTTAAAAATAAGAGTTAAAAATTAAAAGCGTAAATTACACTATTTTTTGTTATTTTCTTTTTATAAAACAACTTAGTTACTAAATAAATCTAAAAATGCAAAATTAATTTCTAAATGCAAAGCAATAATTTTGTATTTTTTGTGAATTATAGAAATTTAAAAATGCACACAGAAATGCGAATAAACATGGAAATTATGCAATTAATTCCTAAAAATTAAATAATAAAAAGAAAAATCCTAAATCTAAGAATTCTGTAGGAGTAAATCATGCGAGGCAAAAATCACGTGCTCACAATACAGACGTCTCCATACCAATTCGCAAGAGTTTGCTAAACCCGCTTATGACTCGTAGCACCTATGAACCTAGATCTCTCATACCAACTTGTCACGATCCAAAATCCCTCCGAATAAGTCGTGATGACACCTAGTCTCTAAACTAGATAACCCTAGCATTTACTGAAATAACATTAGCATTTACTGACTTCAAATTAAATAACTCACAATAAATCACAATTCCCCAAAATCGGTGGTAAAAGTCATAAGCCTTTCTAAGAGTAGTCATATAAAATAAATACAACACTGTTCCAGAACGAGAAGGAATCAATAGAATGTAAATACAAACAAAGATGACTCTGAGGCCTGCAAATGTAGCAACAGGTTACTGTGAGTTTCCACTGCGACCATCTGCAAGCTACTATCAATCAGTACCTGGATCTGTACAAAGAAATGTACAGAAGTGTAGTATGAGCATACTACAACATTTCCAAGTAAGTATTAAGACTAACCTCGGTAGGGTAGTGACGAGGAACAGTCAAGACACCTACTGGCCAAATGAAATTAACAAGATATGATAGTGAAATATCGAGATAAAGATAACGAGATAATATCAACAGCGGAGAGAAATCAAAATACAAATAGTAAGAAACATAAAGAGAGAACACGGGTAGTAACGAACGATAACCAAGTAAATCAGATAACCAAATAAATGAGTTAACCAAGTAAGTTAGATAATCAAATAAATCATATAACCAAGTAAATCAACAATGACATAGTAGGAACAGAGACAAGTAAGAATGTATTCAAATGAAGAAGGCAATACCAACTCAATCAATCACATCATGTCTAATACACAATCCCGACCATCTCAATCCTTGGTTTCTCATATCATAATTCCAACTTCCGAACCTTCAGCACATATGGCATCTTGTGCTCCCCTAATTTCCATCTCACTTTTAGCAACAAAATCCACATGCTATACAATACATAATGTCCGTACAAATGCACTCAAGATGTTCAAGAAGTCTCATTTACCTAATTTAAGTAAATTATAATTTCTAAACTAATTAGGAAAGCGAGCGAGAAAAGATGAAGTTGTTTCTTTTGAAATCATTTGAGTAAAGAAGGTACCCCTTTCAATTAATATATAACATCGAATGGATTATTACCTTTAACATGGGAGTTAATAACTTAAAGCTTAGTAGAAATTCCTTTTTTTAAGTAAAATGCAACCTCAAGCAGTTTAAGGGGATATAATTGAGAAACTATTTGAATTAAAGATATAACAATTATTGAAGTTTGAAGTATTGGAATGTATATATATTAAAAACATTGTAGGTTTCAACATAAAGGCTCACAACAATAAAGGAATTTAAACAGATAAAGTACTTGAATTCATAAGAACAAATAAACACAGCAACAGAAAGTGCACGACATCACCCTTCATGTTTTTACTCGCGTTCTCACCATACGAATCAATATTCACTTTTATTCTTTCTTGTTGCGGCGTGCAACCCGATCCCAAATCATATAATACTATTGCGGCGTGCAACCCGATCCCATTTCATATAATAATGGCGTATAACCCGATCCCATTTCACATAATACCATTGCGACAAACAACCCGATCTCATTTCACATAATACCATTATGACATGCAACCTGATCCCATTTCATATAATACCATTGCAGCGTGCAACCCGATCCAATTTAATATAATACCATTGTAGAGTGCAACCCGATCCCATTTCACATAATACCATTTCGGCGTGCAACTCGATCTCATTTTACATAATACCATTGCGGCGTGTAACTTGATCCCAAATAGAATTCAATATCAAGCATAAAATAATTCCGACAAGGGAACAAGAGTATAACAACAACATCCCGGCAAAGGAGACAATATTGAAAACAATAACATCCCGGCAAGTGAATCAACAAGTACATCATAAGGGTCATGGAGAAGAAACCAAGAAGCATGATAACCTCAATAAAACAACAAGACATAATAAGCGCGTGATTCTACATTGGTAACCATAACAATTGAACATGTAACATATTTGCATGAAGTCATAGAAGAACTCACAATCAAAAAGTATCCAAAATAATAAGGGAGGCAATCACTTCAATCAAGGCAATTAAGGGTCACTATAACATGTAGGAATTAAAGGAAAGTTAACAACATCATATGAAGCATATAGAGGAAACTCAAGAAATTATTAAACAAAATCATAACAGGATACTTTCCACATAATGGACATAAGGATCTAAGAACCCTAGAGGCAAATTTCCGACAAATAAATCCGAGCACACACTCGTCACCTCGCGTGCACGAACTACAATTAGCATAGAAGACTCAAATTCTAAGGGAAAATCCCCACACAAGATTAGGCAAGATACTTACTTTAATCCGGCCAATTCAATACTCAATTTAGCTTTTCCTTTACCAATTCATCAATGCTCGGCTCAATCTAGCCAAAAACAACTTGAATGCATCAAACAATGCAAGAGAAAATATTTTCAATTAACAAAAATATGATTCTTATACAATTTTCAAAAGGTCAATAAAAGTCAACTCTCCGGGCTCGCACCTTGAAACCCAACAAAATTTACAAAAATCAAATACCCATTCCGCTACGAGTTCACTCATACAAAAATTATCTAATTTCAATACCATTTGGTCATGCAAATCATCATTTTATATTTTTGAAAGATTTCACAATTTTCCCCAGATCTTCCTTTAGATTATCATGAATTTGATGTTAAATCTAAGATATAATCACAAAATATAGTTGGAAATTGATTAGATATACTTACCCAATGATTTGAAAATGTTTGGGTCTTTGGAAAATCACCCATGGAGGTTTAGGGTTTGAGAAAATTAAAAAATGGGCAAAATTTCGTCAAAAACCTCACTTAGCAGGCCTCAGATGTCGCATTTGCGAACCTCCCCAAATTGCAAACAAAGTAGGGCTGGCGGAAGATGCATTTGCGAACACACCATAAACCAGCAATTTTTCCGACACGAAAATGAGCATAACTTTCTCATACGATGTCCAAATTCGATGATTCTTTTTCCTATGGCTCCGTAATTTTGATAAGGATCTAATGGTTCAAACAAAACTGAATTTGAATCTCATTTTCTCAATATATTATTATTTTTGCTTGAAGAATCGAGGATAAAGCATCAAAAAACAAGCACAACATAGCCTAAACCTATCTGAAACTCACCCAAGCCCTCGGTTCTCCAAACTAAACATGCACGCAAGTCTAAAAATATCATAGAGACTTGCTCGTGCAATCAAATCATGAAAACAACATCAAAAAGTATGAATTTAACCCAAAACTCATGATTTTTCTAACTATTGAACCGGACGTCCAAATCACGTCAAATCAATTCCGATTCTCACCAAATTTCATAGATAGGACTTAATATCATAACAAACTTGTACTGGGCTCCGGAACTAAAATACGAGCCCGATACCAATGAGTTCAAAGATTAATTCATTTGTTTATTTCCTTTAAAAACTAGCACAAACATTTTCTTCAAAAATTGTTTCCTAAGGCTAGAGACCTCAGAATTCAATTCCGGGTATACGCCAAGTTCCATATTTTACCGTGGACCTCTCGGGATCGTTGGAACACAGATCCGGGTCTGTTTACCAAATATGTGGACCAAAGTCAACTAAAAACCAAATTTAAACTTTAGAAATTACTATATTTTTTATATTTTCACATAAAAGCTTTCCGATTTTATGCTCGGACTGTGCACGCAAGTCGATGCACATAATGTGAAGCTGCTCGTGATATCAAACTGCGAAACTGGATGCAATTGGACAAAATGACCAGTTGGGTCATTACAAAGAAGCTGAACTCAGCGATGCAGAGTGGATAAGGAGCCGCTATGAACAATTGGCCCTTATCGATGGAAAGAGGATGAACGCAGTGTGTCACAACCAACTTTATCAGAGTATAATGTCAAGAGCTTTCAACAAAAAGGTCAAACCAAGGAAATTTGCACCAGGACAGCTGGTGCTGAAGCAGATTTTCCCACACCAAGATGAAGCCAAAAGAAAATTCTCTCCCAATTGGCAAGGTCTGTACATGGTTCACAGGGTACTGACAGGAGGAGCACCTATACTTGTAGAGATGGATGGAGAAATTTGGCCAAAACCAATCAATTCAGACGCAGTCAAGAAATACTATGCTTAGATTATTTACATTTCCTCATTTGATGTAATTGAAATACGATTGACATGATTCCCGTTTAAAAGGGGATATGTAGGACAACTTTATGGGTTCGTTCATATCATAATAAAATTTTCATGCCCCCCCCCCAAAGATCAAAAACTGGGAAAGAATTTTGACGAGGACCCTCAAAATTCCGAAACAAGTCAAGCCGATACCAACATGTGTTAGACGGTGAGAAATCGGTTAAGAAATTGAGGCAGAATTTTGAGAAGGGTTCTCAAAATTCCGAAGAAGGTTCAACAAGGCCTATTACCCACAAACGGTCAAATGGTCATCAACCAAATTGGGGTAGAAATTTGAGGAGGTCCCTGAAAATTCTAACATAAGAAGCTGCAATGTCTCTGAAATATTTTACAGTCACTAGTTCATCAAAAAATCACTTGATATATCAATATGTTTCTAAAATGACTTTATTTGTATCAATAATTGCACATTTTCAAAAAATCTATTTCCGTGACAGTCAGGTGTTACCCAGGGAAACTCGAAAAGGCCTCCAGAATGGAGCAAAGCAAGGCTAGTAGACGAAAGCACGAACCAACCTCCCCTCACAAAACTTACAATTTTCCTTTGAACGCAGGCATATCTGACGTAACGATAACATCCGCAAATATATACACGCATCAAGATTAGTGGCAATTAGGCCATCAGACACTGAACGTATCTCCAGCTAAGACATATGCTACTCTTATTTGCTTTCTGCCCTTGCATGAGACTAAGCCCAGTCCTACATATCTACATGAGGCTAATCCCTGCTTCCCTATCTCCATGAGGCTAATCCTTGCCTCCATACCTTCATGAGGCTAATCCCGTCTCCCGATCTGCATGAGGCTAATCCCTGCCTCCATACCTGCATGAAGCTAATCCTTCCCTCCCTATTTGCATGAGGCTAATCCTTGCCACCACATCTGCATGAGGTTAATCCCTGCCTCCCTATATACATGAGGCTAATCCTTGCCTCCCTATTTGCATGAGGCTAATCCTTGTCTCCCCACTTGCATGAGGCTAACCTTTGCCTCCATAACAACATGAGCCTAATCCCTGCCTCCCTATAAGCAGGCGGCCAATCCTTACCTCCCTATTTGCATGAGGCTAATCCTTGCCTCCCAATTTGCATGAGGATAATCCTTGCTTCCCTATTTGCATGAGGCTAATCCTTGCCTCCCAATTTGCATGAGGATAATCCTTGCTTCCCTATTTGCGTGAAGCTAATCCTTGCCTCCTTATTTGCATGAGGCTAATCTCTGCCTTCCCTCTTGCATGAGGCTAATCTCTGCCTCCATATCTGCGTGAGGTTAATCCTTGCCTCACTTTTTGCGCGAGGCTAACCCTTGCATCACTATTTGCGCGAGGCTAACCCTTGCCTCCATATCTGCATAAGGCTAATCCCTACCTCCCTATCTACATGAGGCTAATCCTTGCCTCATTATTTTCACGAGGCTAATCACTGCCTCTATATTGCATGAGGATAATCCTTGTCTTCCCATTTGCATGAGGCTAATCCATGCCTCCTATTTGCATAAGACTAATCCTTTCCTCCCTATCTGCATGAGGCTAATCCTTTCCTCCATATTTGCATGAGGCTAATTCCTGCCTCCACACTCGCATCCTTACCTGTATGAGGCTAATCCTTGCCTCCTTATCTACATGAGGCTAATCCCTATCTCCATATTTGCATGAAGCTAAACCCTGCCTCTATACCTGCATGAGGCTAATCCCTGCCTCTATATTGCATGGGAATAAGCATTGTCCCTCCTTGTATAAGTATTGCTCTATTCCGAAATTATCTATTTACTTTTCAATCGGGCTAAGCTTTAACCTTCACAAGACTAAGCTTGTCTTGGAAGCATTATATTATTGCATCTCATGGGCTGAAATATCGATAACATATCCAAAGGCATCTTAATCTAAAAGGTATCATCCTCATAGCTGGAAGACACCATGTCATGGCTTGAGGATCTCTCAAATTTGCACATCATTATTCAAAGGAGTCATGGTTCGGAGGTACTATCTTCATGGCTCGAGAACACCATTCCATGGCCTGTGAATCCCTCATTAAACAGTCCACGGCCCAGGACATCATGGTCCAAGGACGTCATCTTTAACCGTCCAAAGACAACCTTCATGGTCCAAAGGGAATCTGCATCATGTTTAAATTTTCTCACAAATACATGTCGATAGCATATCTTCATCTGTAGGTAACCAGCAAGTAACCGCTATCCTAGCAAGACAGACCCCGCTCCAGTTTCATCTCAAACTTAACCGCTCACCATAACCACTTTTGTATCCTGTGTCCGTTCTTGCAATGACTTCATCGGTATATTCTGCAAATGAATCCAGAACTACACATGGTCCGATTCCTGTAAAACCAGGAATATATAGGCAATTCAAAGGCCGGGGTCCAGCTTCTATCTTTCAAAACATCCCGACTGGTCAAAGTTGGCCATCATTTCTTTACCCAAAAATTCTTTTATCCTTCCCAGGTAAAGAAGGGCCGTTGTTGATACCTAATTTTTCCTCATATACTTTTAATACAACCATTTCGACTTCAAATTCAAAAATTGAAGTTTCGATTCAAGAACAGATTCGGGTCCGGTCTGAATTTCTGAGGTATCCTTTTCTCCATTCTTTCGTTTGTTAAATTTTGTTTACTATTTTGTTGTCTTTGTCATTTGTTTCTTCCTTCTCTTGCGGACTTTTTATTTGGTCCATTTTTCATCAGTCTCATCTTTCTTTAAGCATATGTTAGGATCCTCTCCCTTTTAATTTGATAAATAGTTTTGTTCATTAGTCTGAATTTCGTAGCTGGTGGGATCTTTTGTACGAAGTTATTCGAAATTGTTGTTGTTTTAGCTGTCATTTGAACCAACTGGTCTGTTTTTCGAATATGTATCATGCTTGCTAGTTCAATTTCGGGTTTTATTGATTAATGAGAATATTAAAGGGAAAATTAAAATGATTGAAAATTAGACTAAGTGGCATGACAACATGGGCTGTCAGGGCACCCCTAATTTAAATATCATGTCACGCCCCAAAACCGAGGGACACGACCGGTGCTCTACCGGAGGACCCCAGTTAAGCGGACCTGGAATTTCCTTTCCTATCCCACGCGTTACCCCGTGATTCTAATATACATAATTCTTTTGAAATAGCAATTTAAGACTTAAGCAAAAACTTACAACTTGAGGTCATTTCTACTTTTTATCATTTTCAACATTTGATACCAAGTACTTGCAAAGTACATACAACATTTACCAACGTGGACCATGATTCTGAACCGTACCATTACTACCCAAAATACTTTTATACACCACCCACATTGTGTCTACGGAGCCTCTACAAATACTTGGAACTCAACCAATACTTGCCGGCGACAAGGCCCCGGCTATACCTTACAATCCACAATAAACTCAAAAGAAGGTGGCATGAACCACACATGACCCCAAGAGGAAGTGGGGCTCACCAATACAACTGATGGAATGGAGAGGAGTGCTATTCTCGGTGGACTGGAGTACCTGCGATAGATCCACCTACAATCATAACACGAATGTAGTGCCCCGGCAAAAGGGACGTCAGTACATTTGAATTGTACTGGTATGTATAACTAAACACCATTTAATTAGAAAGAACTATCAAACAAGAATAAAGAATTCATAAAGTAAATCAAAAGCTTTAACAATTCCCACATCAACAAATAAAAGGGATCACATAGCTTTCACATAATTTCCATACTTCTAAGTTTCACTCCATAGCCCGTCCATTGGGTTCACATATCATATTATACAACTATGTGTTTCATAGTCCGTCCATAGGTTCCACATTTTATGTTATACCCCTATGCGTTTCATAGCCCGTCCATAGGGTTCACATATCATATTATACACCTATGCATTTCATAGCCCGTCCATAGGTTCCACATTTTATATTATACCCCTATGCGTTTCATAGCCCGTCCATAGGGTTCACATATCATATTATACATCTATGCGTTTCATAGCCCGTCCATAGCTTCCACATTTTATATTATACCCCTATGCGTTTCATAGCCCGTCCATAGAGTTCACATATCATATTATACACCTATGCGTTTCATAGCCCGTCCATAGG
>MU722527.1:0-41769 GCA_026770625.1 Nicotiana glauca
ATATATATATATATATATATATATATATATACACACACACACACACATCTGATACATATATATGGGACCCCTTAAATATTTTAAGTGTGCCCCCTAAACACAAAGAGACTAACTGGACAAGTGGCTACATTGGCCATTTATGTTCCGTCACTTTTCAAGTGATGCAAGTTTGAATCCCATCTTCAGCCTTTTCTATTCCTTTTCAGCTCCTCCTTTCTAATGTTTGTTCTGCCTTTTCTACTCCTTTTCATCTTTTCCCTCCTTTCTATTTAGAGTACAATGTATTTTACATTTAATAGCAAATTACTTTATTTTTTTTACTTTTGTCCTTTTATTTTGAATCAATTAGTCCATCCGTTTCAATTTATGTGAACCTATTTCCTTTTTAGTTCGTGCCAAAAAGATGACCTCTTTCCCTATTTGGAAATAATTTACTTTTATGCGATGATTTATAGTCCCACAAAATATATGTGCTTCATTTTACACCACAAGTTCAAAAGTCTCCTCTCTTTTCTTAAACTCCTTGCCCAGTCAAATGAGTTTACATAAATTGAAACGGAGGGAGTATAATTTAGTACTAATTTATAATAGTCAACATAATTAATATTTTAGTTCTTTGAATACAATGTAATTTATATTTAATAGCAAGTTGCTTCATTTTTTACTTTTATCATTGTTTTTTGAATTCAATTATAGTTTAGTACTATTACATAATAGTCAACCTAATTAATTTTATTCTTTTTCAAATCCATCCCTTAAAATTGAAATCATCTAATTGCAACTTATCAGTCCATAAATGAAAAAATACATATCATTTTGTGACAACCTTTATCAACAATCTGACTCGACAATGACAACTAATAGTTTGAGACTCTTTTTCAATTCTTTTAATATTACCATACTCTTTATCTTGAATTCTTTAGTATGTCTTTAATAATTTTACGTTTGAACGCCCTTTTGATCATTGGCCATTTTTTTATTTATTAAAAACTAAAATTTTAAAGTATGAAACATGATTAATCAAACACCTTCTCTTCCCATAACATCCATTTTGCGAAGAAATCTCTCTCTCTCTCTCTCTCTCTCTCTCTCTCTCTCTCTCTCTCTCTCTNCATAATCATTAAGTTTTCAATGAGTTGCATGCCGAATTTTATCGCTAGTCACTAGCATACAGTGGTACCCCCGTCGTGCTCAAATCCTGGGTCTGCCTCTGATGGTAGGGATAGTTATATTAAGAAATTGAAACGGATGATAAATATAAATTATTTTCGATAATAGAGGGACAAATACAGACCTTTTTCCGTTTTTTCTCCACTTATATATATTGACCCTCTCGTGGCACCATCTTTGCTACAAATTATCTGCTCTTCCTCTCCTCCTTTACATTTCATCAAACTCAGCTTCCCATAAGCATATGTCATTACAAAGACACATATAGACTCGAGAGTAAAATGGCCACAAATCCTCCACCATCTGATGATTACATAGACATTGAAGTGAACTCTAATTTCTCTTACTTTTCTTGTCCTTCCACTGTCTTTTCCCCTCAAAATAGGCAATTTGAGTTTCCAATGGCCTCCATTTCCAATAACAAAAAAACCACAACTTCCTTAGCAGATGAACTCTTCTACAAAGGAAAACTCCTTCCTCTTAACCAAAAAATACTTCCCAACTCAAAAGATTCCTTTGAAGAAGAAGAATGCTTCAACATAAGCTTGTTAATCACACCCTCAGGATCTTGTAGGGTGAGTTTGGAACTGAATCCAAATGATCACTTCTTTGAGTTGTCCACTGATCAACTCATTAATAGTCCTAAGAAAGTGTTGTCAAAGAAGCTCAAGCTCATTAAAAAATCTTCACTTACCCAGAAGATTAAGGCTTCAAAGGCATATCTCAAATCTTTGTAGAGATATGAGAAAGCGATGTAGAGATATTCAAGAGTTCATAAGCGAATAAAAAAGCATCCTACCCCGTTCTCTCTCTAGTTTGATAAATTTCTTCTATATATCATTTGTTGAATGTTGTACTTGTGGGTAAATTATTCTTTGGGTATTTCAATCAAAGATTGCAATTGATCAGAGTCAACAAATTAAAGACATGGTCTTTGCTGATTTTGAATAAAATTCTCTTTTTTTTTTACTATTATTTGTTACTGCAAAATGTTGGTTATGCTAACAAAGTCCTATATTCAAAGTTAATAAGAAAAATAAGTTACATATAATAAGGTGTAGGGTTACTCTTAATATTGTGAATCTTTAGATGATGACCTTGTTAGCTCGGCCCAAAGAATACTATTCATACCAATGTAAGGATATTAGAGCCAATAGCTCGTTCAAACGAGTATCGAAATAGCAGAGTAATGACATGGAGGGAACGGGACGACTTATTGCTTTTACCTGTTTGCGGCCTGATTTACTGCCATTATTGCATAACTTGCGGATGCGTGCAAAAAAAGAAGTATGTGAGCTTTGCTGGCCAGAAATACTCGAATGATGTGGGCGTCGTATAGTGAATCTCCAGACGAATCTATAAATTGTGGCAATGAGCCATGTGGTACTTAGTTCGGCTAGAAGCATGGTCTATATTATTAGGTATGGGTTCACTTGAATCCAATAACTTTCTCCAGATTCTCTATTTTTATTAAGAAATTCATTAAAATATAAGAATATTTAGCTTGGAATACAGTCCTTTATTTGGTTATTAATATATATTAACTTAAGATCGTTGCGGGAACCCATAAACTTTAATTCTTGAATTTGCCTCAGACAAAAAGATTATTGAGTCTGCAAGGAAAATCCCATATTGGAAGTTGATACAAAAACAAAATATACATGTATAAAGTATAGGGATAAATTATTGGGGTGAAGCCGGTTGAAGAATCGTGTAGGCTTGGCTCAAAGCGCATAGTATTACATCGCGGTAAGAATATCCTTGGGTGGAATTAGCCGAACATAAAATACTAAAGATGAAGGAAATTGGCTTTACAAGGAATGAATTTTTGAAATTGGTTTCTTGCTAGTATTTGCAAGAGATTGCAATTATTAATATATCCATCAGATGATTTCTGAGAGTGCACTAAATTTAATGGGATGTTTTCTCTTTTTGTTTCATGATCTTCACTAATGTTTGGTTGTTTCGTAGAATCCTCATTGTTAGTTAACGTTAAATTCTATAGTTGGTAGTTTGTCGACATCCACGCTTTAGGACTGACCGAGTATTCAGACATGCAGGAAAAAGGAAATACTCAGAGTGAAGGTCGAAACATTTAAGACTTCAAAATATTAAAACAAATTTGAGAAATTCATAATTAATCCTGGTATAGGAGACACTTTCCCCTTTAATGAATTTTAGGGGGTGCGAGTTCGGATTAGTCGAGGTTTCCATACGAGTATCGGATATTGAGTAGACAATTAAAAAATATACTACTTATTTTTCTCGATAATACAATTAACTTAATCAGTCATCGCTAGCATGAGACATGGCAACGACATATTGTTAAACAATGCACATATTGGGATCAATAAACAAGGATAAAATCAACCAAATAGTTCAACAACGGATATTTACTTTACTACTTTATAGGAAGGAGAATCGAGACCAGGTTCCGGTCAATGTGATTTTACAAAAAATCCATAAAAATTAACTTTATTTCTGTTTTACCCATATTCCTTCGTATAGCGGTGTTTGAAAAAATAGAAAAAACCCTAAGCCCACCACCTAGGGGTGTGTATCGATTCGATTTTGGCCCTTATTGATAATTACTTATCGATTATCGATTTGTACATATGCTTATCGTTATCGTTTCAATAAGGTTTCGATTTTGTGGGCTTATCGATTCGGTTATCGATTACACAAATAAGAAAATTTGCGGGATTCTATGGAAAGTATATCACTCTAAACGCGTCTACAAAGAAAAAACTAAAATAAGACGAACACTATTTATAATATAAAAATTATGTCAAAGAGACTAGGTACTCACGCCTCTTCTGCGCATGTTTTTCATGTGCAGATCAAGGTACCTCTACGCAAGCGCATTATCAGTAGCTGCAGGGAGCATTTCGGAGTCTTGTGGTATATATGCCGCGTCCGCAGACCGGAGAGTCTCCCTCTCACTCTATCCCCTTTAGTCAGTTAGATGCTATTCTGTTCTTCCTTGTTATAGACTTTTCCGGATGATTAGAGCAGTGTTATGTATTACTCTTAGCCTGTGTTTGCCCGTGGGTTTCCGGGCCTTTGGGATAGTTTTAGAATGTAAAGTGTTAAAGTGTATGTGCCAAGCGGCAACCCTATACATTATTCGTGTTATTTCGCTTTTGGAGTATAAATTTCGTAAATGTTGTTACTTCCGCAATGTGTTAGGCTTACCTAGTTGTGAAGACTAGGTGCCGTCATGACATGTTCACAATTGGTGAACTAGGGTCGTGACAAGTTTGTATCAGAGCTCTAGGTTCATAGGAGTCACGGGACACATGCCGATTTATTAGAGTCTCGCTGATCGGTACGAAGACGTCTGTACTTATCTAAGGGAGGCTATGTAACTGTTTAGGAAAAATCTTCACTTCATTGAATTCCTTGTCGTGCTGTATTTTTGACATCGACTCTAAACTTTTATCTTCTATTCTCTCACAGATGGTGAGGACATGTACGACCCAGGACGATCAGGCACCCACACCCCCTCCTGCAGCCGCTAGAGGCAGGGGCCGGGGCAGGGGTCGTGGACACGCGCGTGGTGCAGTAAGAGCACCTGCGCGAGCTGCCGCCGAGGTACCGCCAGCAGATCCAGCCAGGGATCAGGCACCTGACACGCCCACAACCACCACTAATCCAGTTGTTCAGGAGGTATTGGCACATTTTATGAGCATGTATACTACGCTGTCACAGGTAGGGTTGCTTCCCCTTCCCGCAGCCACATCCCAGGCCGGGGGAGCAGCCCCGACTCCCGCAGCTCGCACTCCGGAGCAGAGAGTGCATATGGGGCAGGTTCTAGATATTATCCCTATCCAACCTGCAATACCGGTTCAACCCGAGGATAGGGCACCTACTTCTGAGGATGAGCAGCGTAGACTGGAGAGGTTCAAGAAGTATGACCCTACAGTTTTCAGCGAACTAGCTACGGATGATGCTTTGGGGTTTTTGGAGGATTGTCAAAGCATCTTTCGCACTATGGGTATTACTGCCTCGAGCGGGGTTTTTTTCACAACTTTCCAGCTTCGGGGAGCCACCTATGATTGGTGGCGCACCTTTGAGTTAGACAGCCCGGACGAGGCTGCCTCCCTGACTTGGACTCAATTTTCAGATATGTTTCAGAGGGAGATTGTTCCCCAGAGCCTCAGGGATGCATGGCGCACAAAGTTTGAGCATTTGCGCCAGGGCACTATGACCGTCTCTGATTATGCCATCCGTTATACTAGGTTGGCCAGACATGCACCGACCTTGGTGGCTACTGTTCATGAGAGGGTTCGCCGGTTTATAGAGGGTCTTATTCCCCCCATCAGGTCTGGCATGGCTCGAGAGTTGGAGGTGGATATACCTTATCACCTGGTAGTGAGCATAGCCAGGAGGATAGAGGGTATGCATGCCCGAGAGCGAGAGGAGAGAGAGGCCAAGAGGTCTTGAGAGTCGGGTCACTACTCTGGTACCCATACATCAGCAGCAGGACGTCATGGTAGGGGCTATATGGGTCGCCAAGTTCATTCAACCCTTCTTTCATCCAGCAGTACTCCAGCTCCTCCCAGATCTCAGGAGCCTTATTATGCACCTCCAGTTTCTAGTGTGCCTCCTGCGCGGAGTGTTTCCAGAGGTCAGTCTAGTAGGGGTGGGCCCAGTCAGTCACAACCACCACCCCCTCAAAGAGCTTGTTTTGAGTGCGGGGACACCCTCCATGTAGTGAGGGATTTCCCTATGCTTGGGAAGAGTGCACCTCAATAGTATTCTCAGCCGCAGTGTGCCCAGCAGGATTCTCAGGCCATTGTTCCAGCTCCAGCTGCCACCCCACCTGCCCAGCCAGCCAGGGGTCGAAATCGGGGAGATATAGGTCTCCCTCGAGGGAGGGGCTGGGCCAGATATTATGCTCTTCCTGCTCGTGTCGAGGCTGTTGCCTCCGATTCTGTTATCACTGGTATTATATTGGTTAGTCACAGAGAGGCATCGGTTTTATTCGATCCAGGCTCTACCTATTCTTACGTGTCATCTTATTTTGTTCCGCATTTGGGTATAGCCCGAGAGACATTGAGCTCTCCTGTTTATGTTTTTACTCCTCTGGGATATTCCCTTGTTGTGGACCCCGTTTATCGGTCATGTTTGGTTACTATTCGTAGTTTTGAGACCAGGGAAGATCTTTTGGTACTCGATATGGTTGATTTCGATATTATCTTGGCATAGACTGGTTGTCGCCCCAGTATGCTATTCTTGATTGTCACGCTAAGACCGTGACGTTGGCTATGCCAGGTGTTCCGCGCATTGAGTGGAGTGGTTCTTTTGATCATGCTCCTAGGAGAGTTATATCTTTTCTTAAAGCTCAACGTATGGTTGAGAAGGGGTGCGTCGCGTATTTAGTTTATGTGAGAGATGTCAGTGTTGATACCCCTTCTGTTGATTCTGTCCCAGTGGTATGGGATTACCCCGATGTGTTTCCAGCTGATCTTCCGGGCATGCTGCCCGATCGGGACATTTATTTTGGTATTGATTTGTTGCCGGGAAGTCAGCCCATATCCATTCCTCCTTACCGTATGGCTCCTCCTGAGTTGAAGAAGTTGAAGGATCAGTTACAGGAATTGCTTGATAAGGGTTTTATTCGACCCAGTGTTTCACCGTGGGGTGCTCCTGTCTTGTTCGTGAAGAAAAAGGATGGTTCTATGCGCATGTGTATCGATTATCGTCAGTTGAACAAGGTTACAGTGAAGAACCGATATCCTTTGCCTCGTATCGATGATCTATTTGACAAGCTTCAGGCGCACAGGTGTTTTCTAAGATTTATTTGCGCTCAGGTTATCACCAGTTAAAGATCCGGGAGCCAGATATCCCGAAGACTGCTTTCAGGACTCGGTATGGTCATTACGAGTTCCTTGTCATGTCATTTGGGCTGACCAACGCCCCAGCAGCTTTTATGCATTTGATGCACAGTGTATTCAGGCCCTATCTCGACTCGTTCGTCATTATTTTCATAGATGATATTCTTGTATACTCCTGGAGTTGGGAAGATCATGAGCAACACCTGAGGACAGTGCTTCAGACCCTGAGAGAAAAGAAATTATATGCAAAGTTCTCAAAATGTGAGTTTTGGTTGAGTTCTGTGGCATTCCTAGGCCACGTGGTACCGAGTGAGGGCATTCGGGTGGATCCAAAGAAGGTGGAGGCTGTGCAGAGTTGGCCCAGGCCCTCCTCAGCTATAGAGATCCGCAGTTTCCTTGGCCTAGCATGGTATTACCGTCGTTTTATTGAGGGGTTCTCATCGATTGCAGCCCCTATGACTAGATTGACCCAGAAGGGTGCTCCCTATCATTGGACAGATGTGTGTGAGGCGAGCTTCCAGAAGCTCAAGGCGGCTTTGACTTCAACCCCTATTCTGATATTACCTAGTGGTTCGGGGTCCTATACAGTTTATTGTGATGCCTCACGAGTCGGACTTGGAGCGGTGTTGATGCAGGACGGTAGGGTGATTGCCTACGCGTCCAGACGGTTGAAGGTACATGAAAAGAACTACCCTGTCCATGACCTTGAGTTAGCTGCTATTGTTCATGCCTTGAAGATCTAGCGTCATTATTTGTACGGCATGCCTTATGAGATTTACATGGATCATTGGAGTTTACAACACTTGTTCAAGCAGAAAGATCTGAACTTGCGCTAGAGGAGATGGTTGGAGCTACTGAAGGATTATGATATTACTATTCTTTATCACCCGGGCAAGGCCAATGTGGTAGCCGATACCTTGAGTCGTCGGGCGGAGAGTTTGGGGAGTTTGGCATATTTACCAGCTTCAGAGAGATCCATGGCGATGGATGTTCAGGCCTTAGCCAGTCAGTTCGTGAAGACTAGGTGCCGTCATGACATGTTCACAATTGATAAACTAGGGTCGTGACAATTTCAGCATAAACTTGTTAATCACACCCTCAGGATCTTGTAGGTGAGTTTGGAACTGAACAGAAATGATGACTTCATTGAGTTGTCCACTGATCAACTCATTAATAGTCCTAAGAAATTGTCAAAGAAGATCAAGCTCATTAAAAAATCTTCACTTACCCAAAAGATTAAGGCTTCAAAGGCATATCTCAAATCTTTGTTTTGTAAATCTACCTCTACATATGAATATGATCAACAAATTTCAAATGATATGAGAAAGCGATGTAGAGATATTCAAGAGTTCATAAGTGAATAAAAAAGCATCCTACCCCGTTCTCTCTCTAGTTTAGTAAATTTCTTCTATATAGCATTTGTTGAATGTTGTACTTGTGCGTAAATTATTCTTTGGGTATTTCAATCAAAGATTGCAATTGATCAGAGTCAACAAATTAAAGACACGGTCTTTGCTGATTTTGAATAAAATTCCCTTTTTTTTACTATTATTTGTTACTGCAAAATGTTGGTTATGCTAACAAAGTCCTATATTCAAAGTTAATAAGAAAAATAAGTTACATATAATAAGGTGTAGGGTTACTCTTAATATTGTGAATCTTTAGATGATGACCTTGTTAGCTCGGCCCAAAGAATACTATTCATACCAATGTAAGGATATTAGAGCCAATAGCTCGTTCAAACGGGTATCGAAATAGCAGAGTGATGACATGGAGGGAACGGGATGACTTATTGCTTTTACCTATTTGCGGCCTGATTTACTGCCATTATTGCATAACTTGCGGATGCGTGCAAAAAAAGAAGTATGTGAGCTTTGGTGGCCAGAAATACTCGAATGATGTGGGCGTCGTATAGTGAATCTCCAGACGAATCTATAAATTGTGGCAATGAGCCATGTGGTACTTAGTTCGGCTAGAAGCATGGTCTATATTATTAGGTATGGGTTCACTTGAATCCAATAACTTTCTCCAGATTCTCTATTTTTATTAAGAAATTCGTTAAAATATAAGAATGTTTAGCTTGGAATACAATCCTTTATTTGGTTATTAATGTATATTAACTTAAGATCGTTGCGGGAACCCATAAAATTTAATTGAGATAATGCATAAAAGCCACCATATCCTATGACCCATTTGCCAACTACACACCTTTTCTTTTCGGGGGTCCTATCACCCCCCTGAACTATTTTAAAGTGTAATAATTTACCCCTTAAAAAACAACAACCAGATGCGTGCAAGGTGGTGTAATACACGCGCCTGTAGGTCTGAGAACAGCCATTTCCGGCGGGGTTTCAATTAATTTGACGGCAAATATTGATTCGATATTGCTTGCCATTCTGCAACCTTTGCTTGCCATTGTCCCACTCGTACAAATGCTTTTAACTGCTCCGACACACAAAATCAAGATGGCGGTAATCTTTTCCAAAATATTTCCTCATGATTTTACTAGATTCAATGGATTACTTTGAGTGTTTAAGGTTAAATAAAAATGATACATAAGTAAGTTATCCGTATCAATTTTCGTAATTTGACATCCATTAATTTTCTGTCTTGAATTTGCCTCAGACAGAAAGATTATTGAGTCTGCAAGGAAAATCCCATATTGGAAGTTGATACAAAAATAAAATATACATGTATAAAGTATAGGGATAAATTATTGGGGTGAAGCCGGTTGAAGAATCGTGTAGGCTTGACTCAAAGCGCATAGTATTACATCGCTGTAAGAATATCCTTGGGTGGAATTAGCCGAACATAAAATGCTAAAGATGAAGGAAATTGGTTTTACAAGGAATGAAGTTTTGAAATTGTTTTCTTGCTAGTATTTGCAAGAGATTGCAATTATTAATATATCCATCAGATGATTTCTGAGAGTGCACAAAATTTCATGGGATGTTTTCTCTTTTTGTTTCATGATCTTCACTAATGTTTGGTTGTTTCGTAGAATCCTCATTGTTAGTTAACGTTAAATTCTATAGTTGGTAGTTTGTCGACATCCACGCTTTAGGACTGACCGAGTATTCAGACATGCAGGAAAAAGGAAATACTCAGAGTGAAGGTCGAAACATTTAAGACTTCAAAATATTAAAACAAATTTGAGAAATTCATAATTAATCCTGGTATAGGAGACACTTTCCCCTTTAATGAATTTTAGGGGGTGCGAGTTCGGATTAGTCGAGGTTTCCATACGAGTATCGGATATTGATAGACAATTAAAATATATACTACTTATGTTTCTCGATAATACAATTAACTTGATCAGTCAACACTAGCATGAGACATAGCAACGACATATTGTTAAACAATGCACATATTGGGATCAATAAACAAGGATAAAAACAACCAAATAGTTCAACAACGGATATTTACTTTACTACTTTATAGAAAGGAGAATTGAGACCAGGTTCCGGTCAATGTGAATTTACAAAAAAACCCATAAAAATTAACTTTATTTCTGTTTTACCCCTATGCCTTCGTATAGCGGTGTTTGAAAAAAATAGAAAAAACCCTAAGCCCAATACCTAGGGGTGTGTATCGATTCGATTTTGACCCTTGTTGATAATTACTTATCGATTATCGATTTGTACATATGCTTATCGTTATCGTTTCAATAAGGTTTCGATATTTTCGATTTCGATTTATCGATTTTGGGGGCTTATCGATTCGGTTATCGATTACACCAATAAGAAAATTTGCGGGATTCCACAGAAAGCATATCACTATAAACACGCCTAAAAAAAAGCTAAAATAAGACGAACACCATTTATAATATAAAAATTATGTCAACAAGCACATGCAACTAAACTAAAGTAACAAATGTATGTCACCAACACTCCAACGGTATAAAAAAAACAAAACAAAACAAAACACATCATCACGGCTAATTCTGTGTTCCATTAATTTGAACTTCATTCCCTTAATCTTTAAATATGATCATTCCTTAAATATAGTAGAGGAAATAATAGGGTAAGGGACTTAGGGTAAATGAAAGGGTATAGATTAGGGAAAATAATATTGTATAGCCGCTTTCAAAATAGTAGCGGAATATATATACATTCTGTATGTTATATTAATCTACACAAATAGGTAATTACTCATTTAACAAGTGTCTACAGTCTAGGGATGTGTATTTTATTTATCGATTCGATTTTGACCCTTATCGATAATTACTTATCGATTATCGATTTGTACATATGCTTATCATTATCGTTTTAATAAGGTTTTGATTTTTTCGATTTCAATTTCGATAACAAATAATCAATTCGATTTATCGATAAACCGATTCGAATGCACACCCTTACCTCCACCTATTACAAAACAAGATACATGCTTTTCTTCCCGCTTTGACGCGTGTTTGCTTAGCAAATTTTACCACGCCTGTGATGTTCTCTTTAGGATCATCGTGATCTTATCACTGCCTGTTCTGTTTTCCTTTGTGACTTTCTTCTCTGTTCTCATCATCTGTTAAAAAATTTCAACTTCACCTATCTTTTATCTTCGATCCTTACTATAAACGCTGCGGATTGTGTTTCTTCAAGTTCTCTGCTTCATACTTATACTGAGTTTCTTGGAGTTCTCTGCTTCTTACTTAAAAATGGGTAAGCTTTTTAGTTGCTTCCTTATCTTCTTCTTTTTTCCTTTGATTAACTCACTGCCTGTTGTCTGCACTGTGTAAAAATTGATACAATTGGTTTGAGCATGCTAGAAGGTTATTTAAAAAGGATACCTAGAATCATTAACTAAAAACTGCATATCAGGCGATAAATCAGGGATGATCGGAAATCCTTTTTAAGGATCCATGAACCATTGGTATTACATCCTTTTTAAGTATCCAAGAATCAATTAATAATACTCTCCGACAGGGGCTAAATCATGATTAAGTTCTTAATTTGTATTTTTCTCAAGCATTCTGGGTCTTAGCAAAGGAAGCTGCCATAAACAGGAATTATAAGTGTTCAAGAATAGTATGTAAATAACCTCTATAGTCACGTTTAAGGAAGAGGATTCATCAAGAACTTACGTTTCGAGATGCCAATGATATTGCTTTTGGGATCAAGTGAAAGTTGATACTTCTGATGTATACTGTCTACTCATTTTTCGTGAAACTTTGAAATAAATAGAGTTAATATACTTTTCGGTCTACTGTATTAGACGTGCGCTGATAAGATGGTAGAAGTAGTTAGAAGACGATGTTTAGAATAGGGAGAAGAAGATATTACTTTAATAGTAGAACCTACTAAGAATATCTATTCTGTTGAAGTAGTATCTTGGTTTCTTGATAGGACATAGAAAGGGAAAAGTTACTTCCTCAGAAATTATTACTCCTCTTTTCTGTAAACTACGTGCACATGAGAATTACTTTCTGCGTATTGAGGTGCTTTCATACTTTAGTTTTCCTGCCAACTCTTGCAACTAAGAAGAGCTTAAAAGTTAACTTGATTGAGAGCTTTTTACAGGAACAACTAAAGCATGACTTGAAATTCTATCTAATTGTTTCTACCTAGATTGTACTTGCGTGAAGCCTATTTGAAAGCTAAACTGCTTGGATAAGTTGGTAACGTGTTGCAATAAGGTCCTCAAAAACATTTGTCCTGCTGAATTTCTTTTTGTCTAACGATTAGTTAAGGCTTTAAAAAAGTTCAGTTTAGATGAGAAGGAAAAGCAGAAGAGTCTCAAAAATCTGCCGTCATTCTCTTCTTTACCTTTGAATAAGGAAAGATATATGTGAAAATAATGTATGATCTTTTTTTATGTTTGGATATAGAAAAACAAGAATTTTGGAAGTGATTCACTTTTCTGTTATCCCTGCTGGCATTTGTTATTATTTCTCCTGTATTGCACTTTATTTTTTTGGGATTTGTTTAACTACCTAACTTATATGGTGCCGACTGGCGAGTGATTGTTAGCTCTTTTCTCGGTATACATTCGTTTACTTTGACATAGGGATCAAAAACGGGTAAGCTTTTTGGTTGCTTGCTTATCTTCTTCTTTTTTTCCTTTGATTAACTCACTTGTCTGTTGTCTACACTGTGTAAAAATTGATGTCGACCGCTCCACTTTTAGATAGAATTGTATTTGCAGATTCCTTGAGTATCATATGACCCTTGGAGTAGCACAATTTTATTCATTAGTCTTACAAAGTAGAGTTTCTCCATATTTAGCTTATAGAATGATTTCCCTGGGCGTTTAGACAGAGAACAATTTATACACTAAATTAAATTGAATTAAAATGTCTGTTTGGTTAAATTTCCAACAATTTTATCTTTTCTAAAAGTACTACTAATAGCTTCTTCTTTTTTGCTTTTCCCTGTCTCGCTTTTAATAGCAGCAATTGGGTAATAATTTATCAAGGAAACAACTCAGTGAATTTCATGTTAGTTCATGTAATACTTCACCTATATGAATATTGTTTATAATTGTCAGTTTTTATAATAAGACAGAGACTCTTTTGAGTTATCTTAGCTTTAGAATAGTTTACTGCATTTTGTTATAACACAAAATTTCATTAAAAAGAACAGATTTTTAATCAAGAAAGTAGCATAAATATATCAAAATAGCAATAAAACATATCAATAGTCAAGAAAAATAGAACTTCAGAAGCTTGCATTAGTATCCCAATACAATAAAAACATGTAAATGCGAGAGAAATAATGAACAGTTAATCACTTCAAGATCTAGAATAGTAGCCTTCCTTGCAGGATCAAGAACCTAACAAATGAATAAGCAAAAACCCAAATTCTATCATTAAATTTATAGTGAATTTTAACATATTTATACTGCTTTAAGTCACCAAAAAATACCCGAAAAGAAAAAGAGGAGAAGTGGAGTGTCATATGAATAGAATATTCAGTTTACTTTTCAACATAATATATACTTGTGTAGAAGCAGTTAAGCACAAAGCTTTAGTTATTATTAGTAGTTAACGTATGGAAGAAGCAGATGTTTTAAATGGCTTGAAGGCTAAAATAATGAACTATTTTTGTGGTCCACATGACAATAATTTATCACTTTCCTCAGTGGCTTTGACAGTAAGATACAATGGAGAGGAGCTTCTGGTCAATGTGAATTGACTAGAAAACCACTACCCTTCATTTTCTTCCTTAGGTTGTCCTAACACTTTTTCGTAAATATGATCATATTTGAGGACTTCAAACATAAATAAAAGCTGCTGATGTCGTGATGGGTATGCGTGGAAGAACAAAAGCCACAAAAGTATTTAACTCATTCAAGTACGTACATGGAGCCCACATATTAAGTGAACATGTGGAATTGAAGGGCCCACCCTGCCACTCTCATACCCAAAAGCTAAAAATCGCTGAGATAAGGATGTTGAGGTGGTTGAGAATACCCGGTTGGATAAGATTAAGAATGAAATTATTCAGGAAAAGGTGAAAATGGTCATGTGGAGGATAAGATACGGAAGACGAGATTGAGATGGTTCCGACATGTTAAGAGAAGAAGTATAAAAGCCTGTATACGGGTAAAATCTCAGATCCTTACGTTTGAACTTCTTAGAGAATAGTTCTACTAAGAAGACGGTGTCAATGGGATTTTCAAATCTCCATTTTACTATAATATAACTCAATCCATTCGACTATCATAGCTAAATACTTCTATAAACTGTCCAATATAACCTTAAAGGTAAACATCAGATTTGCCAGAAACAGGGGCATCGAAGTAATCTAACCTGAAGAGATAATGTTTAACCCCCAAAGTATATTGCTAATCCCCATGAAAACCTGCAAGTAAATATAAGCCATTGAAAATTGTAACTTGCATAATACAATTATGTGAACTTAACTCGGCTTCTATGTTCATGAAATGTGAATCTAAAAAGCAAAAATAGTTGTCTTCTTCTAAACGAGTACTAAGATTTTCTATAGGGTGGAATATGCTTCATACATATCCTTTGTGCATATGAGGGCACCAGTGTTTTGGGGTGCAATCATATATATTTATGTGTACAAAAGGCCAGTATAGACAAAGTTGGATATACATCAGGCATCCACTATATCTTGGGGAGGGCAAATCCACCAATGTTTGCCTTCAGGCCAATTTCTTATTGTGGGGTGATTTACAGTGGCGGATTCAGAATATTAAAGACGCGAGCGATAAAAATTTAAAAGAAGAGGAAAAAAGAGTTTATGAACTAAACTTTAATAATCGAATAAAGGGTCAAGCTGCATAAACTTAAATAGGTGTCTACACTATGCATAGTTTCTTAACCATAAATCAAGGTAGTCCCTAAAGAATTGCACTTTGACATGATTACCACCTTGTTAATTAATGATTCAACCTAATGCTTGCTAAATTACTTATTCTGCAAACTTGGATAAAAATTACGTAAAAAGTTTACTTATATATAAAATCATGTGACCTGTTATTATGTACATGTGACAAATATTGGAAAAAGCAATATAGAAAATCGAACTTCTCAATAACTCCTATTAAATTAATGAATTTACATAATTTGCTCATTTATTCTCGGGTTCGAGTCTGGGTATGAAATCGCCTTTGTTAGGGGGGCTTTATCCTCCTAAGGGTAATCGATGTGAACCATAGGGTTTAGAAGCAACCGCTTTCAGTCATTCCCAACGTTTAGATTGAGTAGACACCAAAGGGGAGAGAAGACGATAGTCTGCATCATCCAAGCATTGTATAACATGCATTGAAATGTTGTATTTACCCGCTAACCGATTAAGGCAAGAGTCAATCGACAGGGTGTCAATGCCCTAAGAGATATCGAAGACAAATAAATTTGCATGTCCTTAGAAAAATCGAAATAGAAAATTGTACCTCCTATTGATAGTTGTATTATATAGGATGTCATTGTATGTGACAATTCCTCTAACATTTTCTTGCAATATTCCTCCTAATATTTTAACAAGATTGTTTTCCCACTGCCAGAAGGCCCCATTAAGGCAAGAATTTCACCCTTCCTAATATGGGACCTCTCGACGAATCCGAATTTAGTCGGACCCTTAGAGTGGTTAATTAATATGATCCTTTTCTTTCAACAAATAATGCATATAATACATTTCTAGTATTTTTGTACTTGATTTTTTCATTTGATTTTCACTAGTAGGACAATGTGATACTTAGATACCTCATCAGGAGAGCAAATAAAACTGTCAAAGGTTACCAATATTAGCAACAACTTCTTCCCTTGTGACTAGAAGGGTCAGTTGCTTCCCTTGGGACTAAAAGGGTCTTTCTCACTGGGTGAGTAGATCCGCATCATTCTATGTGAATGTGACCTTAACTGACTCATTTCAAGAAATTAATCGCTTCAAGATGTACGATAATACCTTCATTCTCTCTCTCTTTCTCTCTCTCTTTCTCTCTCTCTCTCTCTCAGAGCACAACTGTATAAAATAGACTTGAACACGAGTCTAAAATATATGTATATCTATCCACCACATGTATGCACCCACGTCCGGGGGGGGGGGGGGGGGATGAACAATGATCCATAGAGATAAATACATGACCAAAACACCAAAACAACAAAGATTGGAGAGTCAGTCAGCCACTGTCTATTTCCTTTAACTGTGAAATATGCTAAGATACATTACACCTAATTGATCTCATTTACATCTATCCAAAATATTATGAAAACTGATACAAGCTTGAAGAACTCTAGAAACGAAGTTACCATTACAACAAACGAACATGGACTGGGAATAGTGCAACAAAATCTAAGCTGGGATTGGTAACGGCCCGCCACCGAGGAAATCCTTTGAAGCCAACATCTTTTGAGGAAGAGGTTCTCATTTACAAATGTCACCAAGAATCTTCAGAACTAGAAGAAAGTTGGTGTTAATTCTTTTTTTTATTAAACCAAACACCCAGGTTTTCATCCCCTATGATGTTGAGGGGTTTGGCAATGACCCCTCTCCTTGTTTATTCATTAAGCAAAATAGTATAGGAGGGGGGACATAAACCAAAACCTCGGAGGGACTGAAATCTAAAATTGTTGGAGGCTAGGCCTAAGATATTATAAAGAGCTACTTTGACAAGATTCAGTTCTGATTAGTAGTAGCTCTTTCTTATCAATTAAGGTGGTTCAAAGAACCATCCTGCATGTTTTCTTGGCCTAATTCTGAAATTTAGGACCTGTTGCCTATCCATACGGATGGCTTTCCTAGCTTCAATAGGAATATAATTTTCGTTGTGGAAGATGGCATGTTGTGTGATAGTGGTAGCATGCTTGGCAAGGGCATCAGCCACTTCATTCCCTTCCCTATAACAATGTTTAATCTTGATATTATGTTGTTGCACCTTCTGTTGAATTCGATTGACATCTTCTTTGATTCTCCAAGGTGTGCTATAGGTTCCTAGAATCATATTGACAACTAGAAGATAGTATAGTTCTACAATTAGATCTTGGCAGTTATGTTCACAACACCAGAGAATACCAAACAGGGCTGCTTGCACTTCCGAGTAATTGTTAGTCATGAAATGGACTGGTGATGAGAAGGCCATTACCATACTGCCATTTCTTTTCCTAACAACACCTCCTGCTCCTGCTTTGCCTGAATTTGTTATGAAACTTCCATCAGTGTTGATTTTTCATTGATTAGTATCTGAGGGTTCCCAGATGACCATCACACTTTTCAATCTTATTTTGTATTCCTCCACCACCCTGCACATAGTACCCCACGTCCAGTTCCAGTCCATCTGACTGTACTTATGGCCCATGGAGACTTTAACCTGAAAAAGGAATTGTTAGCAAATTCTATGAATAGAAATATTCTTCTTACCATATTTTTTACCACACCGGGCCTTCCATAACTCCCAACATATGATGATTGGGGTGACTTGAGGCAGGAACTTGTGGACATTATTTTTAAAATGTGTGTTCCACCATTGAATTAAGATGCTTGAAATTTTCCTGCCCGTCGTTTGGAATCCTAATGGGGTAGACATAGAATTCTATACCCTCCTTGCTATACTGCTATTTGCAAAGACATGATTTATAGATTCTTCTTCTGGGACCCTGCAATAACAATATCTAGAAATTATATTAGTACCAAATTTTAGAACAATATCATCAAGAGGAAGTCTGCCTTTCAAAATTCTCCATGCTATGAAGGAGATTTTAAAAGGTATGTGCTTGTTCCAGATTTTGGATAGGAGCGGGGAGGTCTCTTTTCTTTTCCTGAGAAGCTGGTAAGCAGATGAATAGGAGAATGTTCCTTGGAGATTGAGGGTACACACGGCTTGATCCTGCAACTAATTCTGCCCGATGTTTATACGTATAACCTCATTAACAACTTCCTGAGAAACAGTGTCATGAAGGAGCTCGATGTTCCATCCGTGGTGGTTGAGGAAAGTAGTGACATTAGTGTTTCCTGGTTTTGATGGGGGATTCACCATTGTTTTGATGGTTCCTGAGGGTAACCATCTATCCCACCAAAACAGGCTATTTCCTTTGTTGATTTTCCATCGAATATTGAGATCCACTTTGTTTCTATCTCCCAATAGACTCCTCCAAGAGTTAGAATCCTTGGGGTCTAGATTTTTGGAGATTGGGTTGGATCTTTGGCAGTACTTAGCTCGGAGGAATCGAGTCCATAAATTGTTTTCTACTCTGAATCTCCACCACCTTTTTGCTGCAAATGAGTTGCAAATGTCTTGGAGCTTTTTGAAGCCAACTCCTCCCTCATCAGTTGGATAACTCATGTTCTCCCAGGAACACCAATGGTAGCTTTTCTTACCTTCTTTTTCCCCCCAAAAGAAGTTTGCCAGGTACATTTCAATCTGCTTGATAACGGCCTTAGGAGGTTCCATGGGTGCAAGTAGATATAAAGTTTGGGATTGCAGAATATATTTGATGATAATAGCTTTTCCACCAGATGATAGGAGTTTCCCTTGCCAACCACCAGCCTTGTTTTGAACTTTTGTGGCTAGGTCAGCGAAGTAGCATATCTTCTTTCTTCCTATATATATGGGGTACCCGAGGTATGTGAATGGGAATTGCATATGCTTGAAGCCTGTCCATTTTCGGATTCTTCTGATGATTCTTTTGTTGTGCATGTTGCCTCCATAGGTGTACTTTAGGAAAAAGATTTTATCTTTGTTGATCTCTTGTACAGATGCATCCTGTTAGTCCTCTAGGATTTCCATTAGCAGCTTCAATGATTTCCTGTCACCAGAAGAAAAAAGAATTAGATCATCCACATAGCTTAGGTGGTTTATCTTGGGCACTTTGGGATTCATAGAGAAACCAATAAACCGGTTGTTCTCATTAAGTCTGTTAAGGGCCCTAGATAATGCCTCAGCAGTTAGAATAAATAGGGAGGGTGAAAGAAAGTCTCCCTGTTTCAATCCTCTTGTTGACTTGAAGAAGCCATGTCTCGTGCCATTGATTAGAATGGAATACCAATTCTCACAAATCAGCTTGTGAATGGAGTCAATGATGATTTCAGAGAAATTCATTTTACTTAGCACAATTGTGAGGAAAATCCAAGATAGCTTGTCGTAGGCTTTTGACATGTCAAGCTTAATGACTATGTTTTCTCATTTGTTAGTCTTCTTGATCCCATGTACCAGCTCCTAGGCAAGAAGGATATTTTCAGTGATTAGTCTACCTTTAACAAAACCATACTGACTATCAGAAATTAAGTTAGGAAGGATGTTAGCAATCCTAGCACTGATAATTTTAGAGATGATCTTGTTGGAAACATTACACAGGCTAATAGGACTTAGTTGTGATAGGGATGAGGGGGAGGTTACTTTAGGGATAAGAACTAGGTTCGTGTGGGTGAAGAATCTTGATAAGTTATATCCATTAAAGAAATTTTGAACAAATTTGCAAACCTCCCTTTTGATAATGTCCCATGATGCTTGGTAAAAGTAGCCATTGAAACCATCCGGTCCTGCAGAGCTGTTGGGATCAGTTGAGAAAACTGCTTTTTTGATCTCTTCTTCTTCAGGGATCTGATTCAGGTAGTGGTTGTCTTCCTCTGTGATCATAGGGTCAATGCAATCCAGAATAGACATGTTGTTATCACTTTGCTTGTGGGTGAATAAGTTGCTGAAGTGGTCTATTGCAACTTTTGCAATAGCTTCATTGCCCTCCATCCACACTCCTTGGTCATCCTTAATTTTGTAAATGTGTGCTCTCCTCCTTTTCTCCTTAATCACACTATGGAAATATTTGGAGTTGGAGTCACCTTTTTCAGCCCATTTAATTCTGGCTTTCTATTTGAGGATAAATTCTTGCATATTAAGCCATCTGGTGTATTCAGCTTCAGCCTTATAAAGATTTTGCCTATTGACATCATCATTATTATCCTTATATTCATGATCCAATCTACACATCTCCAGTTCTGATAATTTGACTGAGGTGAAGATATCTCCAATAGACTCTTTGGACAAATTACTAAGGCATCTGGCTACAACTTTTCATTTTTTTTGTAGAATCCATTGATCGTTACCCTGTAGCTCCTTGTTCCAGGTGGTTTCAACCAAGGAGTTGTAATCACTCTGCTTAGTCCAGAAATTAAGGAACCTGAAGTATTTGATAGCATCATGGTTCTTATTACTAAATTTAAAGATGATGAGACTGTGATACGACCCTAATTTAGCATGGTGGTCAACTCTGTTTATTTTAAATTTTTCTGCCCAATCCTCGTTTATAAGAACCCTATCCAATCTAGTGATAATTCTTCTTCTACCCCTACTACCATTGCACCATGTAAAGATGTTCCCTGTGAAGCCAAGGTCAGTCATTCCATAGTCCTCCATGTAGCTAATGAAGTATGCACTTTTGCTAAGAACCTGAGGAGTTCCACCCTTCTTTTCCTCTAGGGCCATAATGATGTTAAAGTCTCCAAGGATTGACCGTGGTTCATTAACTCTGTTGCTAATGTTTCTCAGTTTGTTCCATAGTTTCCTTCTTTTTACTGCACTGTTTCTTGCATAAACTGCTGTGATCTAGTAGGTATAATCATCTTCGTTGATCTTGAAGGTGATATGTTGTCTGCTATTGTCGATGGTTTCACATTCAAGGCCATTTTTCCAAAAGCACCACAATTTGCTACAATTATTGGAGATAGCATGGTCAAAGCCAAGATATCTTCTGTATTCTTCCAACTTATCAGAGGAGAGAAAAGGTTCTTGAAGGATGACCATACTAGCTTTGTGGATTCTGATTTGTTTTGCTAATCTTTCACTAGCACCTTTGGAGATCATACCCCTAATATTCAAATTGATGATGTTAATCATTAGGAAGGGTTGGGAGTTTGTATGTTACCTTGTTGTTGGAAAGTACTGGAGTTTTTTAATTGACCTCCTTTACCTTTGTGATTTTTCCTTTTGTTTCCCCTTGGTGATAGCCCTTGTTTTTGTATAACTTTCTCAACGGGCAAGCCAGAGAGAGCTAAGTGCTCGAAGTCGAGAGAAATAATAACTGATGGCAAGAAGAGCAGGAGCTGATTGGCGAGTTGTCAATACGCGATGCATTTGCTACAGTGTCTGTTGTCGTAGGTTATCATCCTGACATTTAAAACTTTATAGGTCAGTATTTTGTATGCAAGGGAAAGCTTCCGACATGTACTCAAAACAACAATTACGGATCAATCCCAACCAAGTTGGGCTCAACTATATGAATTTTCACCGATCAAGTCGCTCCATTTAAGCTCATCTCAAACCAATACTTTACAAAAATAAAAATAAAAATAAAAAGCAGTAGAATTTCACTATATTTTCTAACGGCACCAACATGTACTCAAACATGTAGATAAACATTTGCATAAATGGCAGCTTATGCATGCAATTTACCATCTAACCCAACTAAACTGCTGCATTTTCAAACATAAATGTTATGGAGAGCATCTCTAAGGTAATGCAAGGTCATACAACATAAACCCGATCTTCTTTTCTTTCTGGAATTTGTCAACCTACCTAGCAAACTTTGCAAACCTCACTTGGTCTTAACCTTTTCAACTGTATGGGTCAAAATATGACCCCGAGATAATTAACGAGATTAATTATATCCTAAGCTAATTCGTAGTTAATAAATGGTATGACCACTTATTAATCATGATACCCGATTGTTAGCCGACTCGATAATTAAGGCTACAGCCTATCCGCCATCGTAAGGATGGAACCTCAGCATAGTCATGACCGTCATTGCCAGCTCATACATCTTACATCTATAAATGCTAAGAGAAGGAACCCTAGAAGGGGGGCTGCTTCTTCTTTTTCATCACTATTCTAAAGAAAAAAGAGAACATGATTGTAAGGCTCTAAACCTCTCCACGGAGGGGCAGACCAAATCAATACTATCAATAAAAGATCTCTACACATTTCTTTCTAACATATAACACTTGCTTCTTATGTCTTTCATTTGGTCCCTCGATTATTACGATCTTCTATGATTGGCCCTCAATTTATTTTTATTGTTTTATGATTGCAAAGTATGTGATAACTTTAAGCTAAACAATTTGGCGCCGTCTGTGGGGATTTCATAGCAGAATCGCGTACTTCTTCCCTAAACCAAAATGAAAGAAACGCCAAAGAACAGCCCATCTCAAACAAGCTAAAGCGGTATATCGGACAAAGGAAACCCGAAAATCTTGAATCGAGATCCAACTCCTCTGTCACTCCTCTCTCTGATAGTGCAAGCAAGAAGAAGAAGCAGTCCCCCCCCCCCCTGAGAGAGGATCTCTGTAAGGCACCTCCCGCATCCCTGATGCGGGATCCAGCCAGAAATCGGCATGAAGATATCTCGAACTGAGGGTCACCTCAAGCCAGCCTACATACCCCGATTGGGAAGATAGTGCGTGAGCTGTTCAAGATCTCGAATCAAAATCGAGCTTCAACTCTCAAACACAGACATAACAAGATTCAGGCTACGTGCCTTCACCGAAAAGTTCAACCACAAGTTGAACCGGAACTCAGGCCATGCGCCTTCACCAAATAAATTATCAAGGTTCAACTACGGTTGAACTGGGACTCAGGCCATGTGCCTTCGCTATCAAAAAATTACAAGGTTCAACTACGGTTGAACAGCGACTCAGGCCACGTGCCTTCACCAAAAAGTTCAACTACAAATTAAACTGGGACTCAGGCCATGTGCCTTCGCCATCAAAAAATTACAAGATTCAACTACGGTTGAACAGCGACTCAGGCTACGTGCCTTCACCAAAAAGATCAACTACAAATTGAACTGGGACTCAGGTCATGTGCCTTCGCAATCAAAAAATTACAAGGTTCAACTACGGTTGAATAGCGACTCAGGCTACGTGCCTTCACCAAAAAGTTCAACTACAAATTGAACTGGAGTCAGGCCATGTGCCTTCTCCATAAAAAAATTACAAGATTCAACTACGGTTGAACAACGACTCAGGCTACTTGCCTTCACCAAAAACTTTAACTACAAATTGAACTGGGACTCAGGCCATGTGCCTTCGCCATAAAAAAATTACAAGGTTCAACTACGATTGAACACCGACTCAGACTATGTGCCTTCACCGAAAAGTTCAACTACAAGTTGAACTGGGACTCACGCCATGTGCCTTCGCCATCAAAAAAGTAAAAGATTCAAATACGGTTGAATAGCGAATCAGGCTATGTGCCTTCTCCAAAAAGTTCAACTACAAATTGAACTGGGACTCAGGCCATGTGCCTTCGCCATCAAAAAATTACAAGGTTCAACTACGGTTGAATAGCGACTCAGGTTACGTGCCTTCACCAAAAAGTTCAACTACAAATTGAACTGGGACTCAGGCCATGTGCCTTCGCCATAAAAAAATTACAAGGTTCAACTACGGTTGAACAGCGACTCAGGCTATGTGCCTTCACCGAAAAGTTCAACTACAAGTTGAACTGGGACTCACGCCATGTGCCTTCGCCATCAAAAAAGTAAAAGATTCAACTACGGTTGAATAGCGAATCAGGCTATGTGCCTTCTCCAAAAAGTTCAACTACAAATTGAACTGGGACTCAGGCCATGTGCCTTCGCCATAAAAAAATTACAAGGTTCAACTACGGTTGAACAGCGACGCAGGCTATGTGCCTTCACCGAAAAGTTCAACTACAAGTTGAACTGGGACTCAGGCCATGTGCCTTCGCCATAAAAAAATTACAAGGTTCAACTACGGTTGAATAGCGACTCAGTTTTACGTGCCTTCACCAAAAAGTTCAACTACAAATTGAACTGGGACTCAGGCCATGTGCCTTCGCCATAAAAAAATTACAAGGTTCAACTACGGTTGAACAGCGACTCAGGCTATGTGCCTTCACCGAAAAGTTCAACCACAAGTTGAACCGGAACTCAGGCCATGCGCCTTCACCAAATAAATTATCAAGGTTCAACTACGGTTGAACTGGGACTCAGGCCATGTGCCTTCGCTATCAAAAAATTACAAGGTTCAACTACGGTTGAACAGCGACTCAGGCCACGTGCCTTCACCAAAAAGTTCAACTACAAATTAAACTGGGACTCAGGCCATGTGCCTTCGCCATCAAAAAATTACAAGATTCAACTACGGTTGAACAGCGACTCAGGCTACGTGCCTTCACCAAAAAGATCAACTACAAATTGAACTGGGACTCAGGTCATGTGCCTTCGCAATCAAAAAATTACAAGGTTCAACTACGGTTGAATAGCGACTCAGGCTACGTGCCTTCACCAAAAAGTTCAACTACAAATTGAACTGGAGTCAGGCCATGTGCCTTCTCCATAAAAAAATTACAAGATTCAACTACGGTTGAACAACGACTCAGGCTACTTGCCTTCACCAAAAACTTTAACTACAAATTGAACTGGGACTCAGGCCATGTGCCTTCGCCATAAAAAAATTACAAGGTTCAACTACGATTGAACACCGACTCAGGCTATGTGCCTTCACCGAAAAGTTCAACTACAAGTTGAACTGGGACTCACGCCATGTGCCTTCGCCATCAAAAAAGTAAAAGATTCAACTACGGTTGAATAGCGAATCAGGCTATGTGCCTTCTCCAAAAAGTTCAACTACAAATTGAACTGGGACTCAGGCCATGTGCCTTCGCCATCAAAAAATTACAAGGTTCAACTACGGTTGAATAGCGACTCAGGTTACGTGCCTTCACCAAAAAGTTCAACTACAAATTGAACTGGGACTCAGGCCATGTGCCTTCGCCATAAAAAAATTACAAGGTTCAACTACGGTTGAACAGCGACTCAGGCTATGTGCCTTCACCGAAAAGTTCAACTACAAGTTGAACTGGGACTCAGGCCATGTGCCTTCGCCATAAAAAAAGTACAAGATTCAACTACGGTTGAACAGAGACTCAGGCTACGTGCCTTCACAAAAAAGTTCAACTACAAATTGAACTGGGACTCAGGCCATGTGCCTTCGCCATAAAAAAATTACAAGATTCAACTACGGTTGAATAGCGACTCGGGCTACGTGCCTTCACCAAAAAGTTCAACTACAAATTGAACTGGGACTCAGGCCATATGCCTTCGCCATAAAAAAATTACAAGGTTCAACTACGGTTGAACAGCGACTCAGGCTACGTGCCTTCACCGAAAAGTTCAATTACAAGTTGAACCGGGACTCAGGCCATGTGCCTTCGCCATAAAAAAAGTACAAGATTCAACTACGGTTGAACAGCGACTCAGGCTACGTGCCTTTACCAAAAAGTTCTACAAATTGGACCGACACTCAGGCCATGCGCCTTCGCCATCAAAAATCGCAAGATTCAACTACGGTGGAACAACGACTCAGGCCATGTGCCTTCGCCCAAAAAGTTCAACTACAAGTCGAACTGGGACTTAGGCCACATGCCTTCACCATTACAATCCCAATCTCGCTCAATCAACAAGGCCGAACGCCTTTGTCCTCAAGCCTAAAGAGCCACGGACGGAGAGATAAGTTAAGCTCCCTCGCCATTCAAGTAAGTACACCCAACCTGAACTAAAATTTGGGCCACGTAAAGTTCGGCCCCGGTCGAAGTACAAGGCCGTGTTTCCTACCATCACGGCCAGTAGTTCGACCACGCCCGAACTGGGACTGAGGCTAAGTGCCACTATCGCCAAATAATGGCTACAATTGGTTTACACCAAGTAAAAGAAAGCGATAAAAAAAAGTGCTTAATTATAACCAAGGCCATCACCGCTAAACAGCCAACATAGTTTCTAACTAAGGCAAGCAAACGACTCGACGACAGTCGAAGTCACCTACCTAGCCAAGGCCACCAACATTATCATGGTCAAGGCCATCGCCGCCATTATGGCCAAAGTCATGGGGAAAGATACAAAATAAACACCAGGCAGAACAGAGGAAAATAAAATTATATATATTTACATTTTTAATTACAACGGGTCATCCCCGCTTACACCCGGCCAAGGCCGGTAAATGAGCAAGAAAGAGAAGAAAACAACACAAAAAAGAAAGTTACCAAAACGGCAACGAAAACAAGAAAAATATAACAAATCCTTTTCACTCGGCGCCACCCGCGCCACCATCAGCATCACCAACACCCTCATCGCCATCATCAACCCCTGGCGTAGCTGGATCAAAGCCGCAGTCAACACGGGCCTCACGAGCCTTTTGACGGGCCTCTTCATAAGAGGCTTCAGGCACAATACCGGCCTATCACAGTCTCTTGTACACATCAAGTTGAGCCTCGGCAAACGTCCAAAGATCACGAGTCGGGCCGAAAGAGGCAGCCTGATCCCTCAAGCGCTGATTCTCGGCCTCTAAGGCCGTAATCTGATCTGCCGCAGTCTTCCCGTTCATAGACACCAATGCAGTCCTCCAGTGCTTCTTCCCGAAAGACCGCAACAGCACTCTCCAACTCCCGTTCCCGTTCGCGAATGCTATCCGCCATCTTTAACGTCCTTACCCTTGACTCGACGTCACTCGCTTTCAGCCTCAAGGCAGCGGCCTCGGCCTCCAAAGCGACCACCTGCCTGGTCAAAGTCTTAGAGGCCTCTGCCACCCTGGCTCGATCCTAGCGTTCCCTCTCAATTTACGATCTGCTATGATTGGCCCTCAATTTATTTTTATTGTTTTATGCTTGCAAAGTATGTGATAACTTTGAGCTAAACATCAACCATAACTATTAGCACCATGCTGATAATAGTACCAGTTTTCCAATTGATATAGCCTAGTGCTGAGTTGTCTCTGATTTGTCAGTATAAAATCAAGAGTAGAAAATGGCAAGAAGTTCTGAAACTTTATACTAAGAAAAACACGTTCAATCAAATATGACGCCCGAAAACCCCTCATATATCCTCTCTATCTTTGGAACATTATGCAAAAAAAAAACACAAGGACGAAAGATCTTCAGCAACTTGGGATCATCTTTTAGGTAAGAAACACAGCCAAGCCACTATAATAGAGAGAGAACTACAGTCTACAGTTGCTTCAACTCCATTCTTTGTTTCCTACTTATTCTCATCAGGAAAAAGCACAAAATATCAAAACATAGAAGAAAAGAAGGGGGAAAAATGATGGAAATGAATAAGTAGTTCAATAAAGTCCCAAGGCACTATTTTCCACTTGGTAAGCTATTAATGATCTCAAAGAAGTGCAAATAACAAGGTCTGACGGCAAATACTTCAGACCACTATTTTAAATACCAACCGAAGACACCTATACCTCAACTAGGTACCTATTTTGAACTCATCCACGAGTATACTTGTGCAACCTCTAAAGATGAATTGTTGCACAAATGATACAAGAGAAGCCACAAGGCCCTGAAATGGAGATAATTGACATCGCCATAAGAAAAACAGAAGAAAGACACGCTAAAAAGGAGAACTTTCCACCAGATAGAGCATATATCTCTCAAATAATACATGTAATCCTGAATCTTGTATCCCCATATATGGCATACAAATATATCACTTGATTTTTAGTAACTCGTATGATGACCGAGAAATAAAGGTGTATGGGGTCAAATTTGGCCCTCAACCCCCGTGATTAATGGGTACGCCTAATAAGCAGATACCGACCAAAGTGAGGGTACGGCCTGAACGTGATGGCAAAAGCGACGTCGTTTAGAGCTTAACTTATTTACTAAGTGGAAGCCACCAACTTTTGTAGTTTTGTGATTATTTCGAGGGAGGTCTCCTACTATATAAAGGAGACCTCCACATTGTAACAGGGATCATGGTTATTCTCGGATAATGTAATTTCTCTCTCTATCTCTATCTCCAACTATTGCTTCTATCCTAAGCTAAGATTATCTTCTCTATCTTTGAGATCTACAACCATAATATCTTCTATCTAATCTTTAGGTCAGATTATATTTGATTATGATTTGCCCTTATTTATATTTTAATTGTTTTCTAAAGCTTACAAAGCACATTGCTAACTTTTGAGCTAAACAATTTGGTGCCGTCTGTGGGATTTCGAGAATCAAAACCATAGTTTGCACCTAGAGAACAACCGACAACTATTTTGTACACCACACGAACAAAAATGGCTGAAAACAACGTAAGAATGAAAACAATAGCGGATGTTACAGCCAACCTCATCAGTCCTCTCAACTAAGCCGGTGAAGAGAATGTTCCGATTACAACCCCTAGCAGCACAACGAGTGGGGAGATCCCACCTCCTCCACCTGGAGATCTGATGATCTTACGGGAAAAGGGTGCTTCTACATCTATAACCAAAGAGGTACCCTCAGAAGTCAAAAAGCTACTGGAAGAGTGGATAACGGGTACCCTAAGTGGCTTGATCAAAAAATCACCACAAGACAACATCGGAGGTGCACCAACAGTAGATCTTACCGCTGCCATAGTTGAGCCTGAAACATCACGAGCAAATGATATGACAAGCGAGATACAGGCCAACGATGGCACACTAATAGCAATTCTTAAGAAGATGGAGCAGATGGAAAATGAAAATCGATCACTTCGTGATCAGATGAAAGAACACCAGGAGAGGGTAGAGAAAATCCCCGATGCCCCCAACTTGCTGCCAAAGCGCGACGTGGGAAGATTTGTTGAACAACCCTACAATGAGGAGGCTGCCCCATGCTCCATTCCGAAGACCTTCAAAATGCCGCCCTACCTAAGAGTATACGACGGGACCACAGATCCCGAGGATCATCTGATCCACTATGTCACGGCTGTAAAAGGCAATGACCTGTCAAAAAAACAGGTACCGTCCATGCTGCTGAAGAAGTTCGGAGAAACGCTGACAGGAGGAGCCCTTACTTGGTACTCCTAGCTACCGGCTAAGATCATTTCTACGTTCGAGGAAATGGCGGATAAGTTCGTCACCGCTCATGCAGGAGCAAAGAAAGCAGAAGCAAGGGTTAACGATATCTTCACCGTCTGTCAAACCACATGAGAAGGACTCAGGGACTTCCTGTCCAGGTTTAACAGGGTGAGGATGAGCCTACCCAACGTATCAGAAGGCATGGCAGTGGCCGCTTTCCAGAACTGACTAAGCAGAGATGGTTCGAGGACGACCAAAAAGCTACTAAGCCGTCTCATGAAGTACCTTCTTACCACATGGGAATAAATCCATAACGCCTACTACACCGAGGTAAGAGCAGATGAAGACGACCTCAACGGGCCGACCCAACGGTTGACGATAATACATCTAGAAATCAGAAGGGATCGACGCATCGAGGGACAGTAGGAACAAACTTCGCATCTCAATAAAGAAAGGCACCAGCCTTACGTCAGATCCTCTCACCCGCCGCCACCAAGACACACGGACGCACTACAGCGATATGTCGCTCCATTCCAAAACGAAAGAGGTATGCCTTATTTATTATCCGCCCATAACTTTGCTTTTCTCCTTCAGAGATAGTGTACGCACTAGAGAAGCAGGGCAGCAAGATACAATGTCCGACGAAGATGAAATCAGACCCCACCACAAGGAAATCAAATGTCCTATGTGAGTTCCATCAGGAACGAGGGCATAATACCGAGGATTGCATAGGCCTACGGCAAGAAGTGGTCAGGATGCTAAATCAGGGGTACCTGAGGGAGCTACTCAACAACAATGGGAAAACCAACTTTGCACGTGGACGTGAGCAACCCCATGGGCCGCCGAAGCCGCCCTCCCCATCACGTACGATTAATATGATTATCGGAGGCGGTGATGACTCAGTAATCAACCACGTCAAACTCACCACCACGCACAAGCTGAAGCGAACCATCGCCCACGAACAGTATGACAACTTCGAATATAGTATCACCTTCGATAAGTCCGATGACGACGATTTGTCTTTCCCTCACTATGATGCTTTAGTTATCACTTTACGTATCGCGGATACAGATGTCAAAAGAATCATGATTGATGACAGAAGCGGTGCCTGTATTATCTACCCGAGGGTCCTCATACATATGGGACTTGAGGACAAGATAATATCGCGTTGTATAACACCAACTGGTTTCAATAATGCAGTGGAACAGACCTCCGGAGAAATATCCCTACCCGTTTTATCGGGGGAATCAAAATATCCCCAATGGGTCGCTGATGTTGTCATGGTCAAAAATAAAAATTGGAAGAGGAGAATGTGCGTGGACTTCACCGACCTAAACAAGGCGTGCCCAAAGGATTCATTCCCACTGCCTCACATCGATCAACTAATCGACGCCACCATGGGACACGAGTTGTTAAGCTTCCTAGACGCTTATTCCGGCTACAATCAGATCATGATGGCCGAAGAGGACCAGGAAAAAACAACTTTCATCACCCACCAAGGGACATACTGCTACAAGGTAATGCCCTTCGGACTCAAAAATGCAGGAGCTACGTACCAGAGACTGGTCACCAAGATTTTCAAAGAAAAACTCAGTAAGACCATGGAAGTCTACATCGACGACATGCTGGTAAAGTCAGCTAAGAAAGAAGACCACATCAACCACCTGAAGGAAGCCTTCGAGATTTTGAGGAGATACGGAATGAAGCTGAACCTTGAGAAGTGCGCCTTCGGCGTGGTCTCAAGGAAATTCTCAGGATTTCTCGTATCACAACGAGGCATCGAGGTCAACCCAGACCAGATCAAGGTGATAGACACGATACCTGAGGTGTTGAATAGCAAGAAATGGGTAAAAAAGCTAACAGGGCAGATAGCCGCACTATCCAGATTCATCTCGCGGTCCTCCAACAGGTGCCATAAGTTTTTCAATGTGCTGAAAAAAGACAAAGGGTTACAGTGGAATGAGGAGTGTGTTGAAGCCTTGACAAAGCTAAAAGCGTACCTATCCTCACCATCCCTGCTAGTCAAAGCGAGCCCAAGCGAACCCCTGCTGGTGTATCTCGCCGTATCCCAGGTTGCCGTTAGCGCAGTCCTGGTCCGCGAAGACAAAGGTACACGATCTCCTATTTATTACATTAGCAAAACATTAGTGGTCGCCGAAACACGGTATCCACACCTTGAGAGATTAGCTCTGGCATTGGTCGTGGCTTCACGGAAGCTCCGACCGTATTTTCAATGCAACCCCATAAAAGTGGTAATGACCTTCCCATTAAGAAGCATCCTATACAAGCCTGAATTATCAGGCCGACTCACCTGATGGTCCATTGAGCTCAGCGAGCATGACATCTCATACCTCCCAAAAACCGCCATCAAGTCGCAAGTACTTGCTAATTTTATAGCGGATTTCAGCCTAGAAATCCTGCCAGAGGTGGAACGTGAGACATAACGTGTCTCCTCCAATACCGACCTTTAGACTCTCTATACTAACGGTGCCGCCAATGCATCGAGATCGGGACCGGGACTCGTCCTCGAGGTTCCCACGGGCGAAACAATTTGCCAGTCCATACGATGCCCCAAATTGACTAACAATGAGGCCGAGTACGAGGCCGTAATTGCATGTATGAAACTTGCCATCAAGTATGGGGCTCGACAAATCATCCTCCATTGCGACTCCCAACTTGTGGTAAATCAGGTTGCTGGGACTTACCAAATAAAAGAACAAAGGATGCAAAAATACCAATCAGAAATCTATAGGCTGATGGCCGAGTTCGACGAGTGCCGCCTCGAGCAAATCCCGAGGTCACAGAATGTCGAAGTAGATGGCCTAGCAAAACTTGCCACGACCACTAAAAATTTTCACAAGGAAAGCATGGTCACCCGCCTTCATTCAACCATCGACCATACTGAGGTATGTTCTCTAAATCTGACTTGGGACTAGCACAACAAATTTGTATCCTACCTACAGGATGGAACGCTGCCACTCGACAAAAAAGAGGCAAATAAACTCGCATACAAGTTGCCTGGTATCGCCTGATAAATAATGTCCTCTACAAAAGGACGTTCGGCGGACCCTTGGCCAAGTGTCTAGGGCCGCACCAAACGAGGTTGGTGCTCTAAGAAGTGCATGAGGGTCACTGCGGTGCCCATACACGTAACCGCGCCCTCGTGCGATGCCTCATACGGGATGGCTATTACTGGCCTACCCTGAAGAAGGAAGCAGCGGAATACATTCGCCGGTGCGAACAATGCCAAAAATATGCCCCCATGATACACCAACCAGGAGAACCTCTCCACGCGGTCACGTCCCCATGGCCCTTCATCAAATGGGGAATGGACATAGTCGGACCCCTCCCCGGGGGACGAGGAAAGGTACGGTTTCTACTAGTTTAAACTGACTATTTCTCCAAATGGGTGGAAGCAGGTGCGTATGCTCAAATACGCGAACAGGATGTCATTGCCTTCATATGGAAAAATATCATATGCCGCTTCAGCATCCCCAAGGAAATGAGTTGTGACAACGGACGACAATTTGTCGGTAAAAAAACAACAGAATTCTTCGAAAAATGGCATATCAAGCGAATACTCTCAACGCCATACCATCCCGTCGCCAATGGCAAAGCAGAATCCTCCAACAAGATAATATTAAATATACTAAAAAAGAAACTTGAGGAAGCCAAAGGGCTATGGCCCGAGCTACTGCCAGAAGTATTATGGGCCCATCGGACCACACCCAAATCCAGCACAGGGGAAACACCGTACTTACTGGTCTACGGAACCGACGCGGTCATACCAGTCGAGGTCGATCAACCAATTTTGAGGTACTCGCACACCAGCGGAACATAAAATTACATGAACAAGCTCCAGGACCTCGACGAAGCTGAGGAAAGGAGAGAAATGGCCCACATCAGAATGGTGGCCCAAAAATAACAGGTCGAAAGATACTACAACAAGAGGGCCAAGATAAGACCACTCAAACTGGGAGACTATGTCCTCAAATCCAAGACATTGGCGTCCAAAGACCCACACGAAGGAAAATTGGGCACTAATTGGGACGGACCCTACAAAATCATAGCAACAGCCAATAAAGGAGCATTCCAGTTGGAAACAATGGAAGGGAAAATACTACAAAACAATTGGAATGTCGCCCACCTCAAGTATTTCCATTTCTGAAAGGCGTCTCCCGAGTCGTACTTTTTTCCCTTACACGAGTTTTGTCCCAATTGGGTTTTCTCGAATAGGTTTTTAATGAGCCGGCGGAGGCGACACCTGGAGATACTTGCGGAACAAGTTTATCATATCAACCTCTCCATACGCTCTCAAGGCCGACATGATAAAGGGATTGGACTAGCATGATCTCCAATGTATGAACGACTACGGCCATCTCCAATGTATAAATTTCTACGACCATCTCCAATGTATAAACGGCTATGGCCATCTCCAATGTATGAACGGATACGACCATCTCCAATGTATGAACGGCTACGGCCATCTCCAATGTATAAACGTCTACGACCATCTCCAGTGTATAAATGGCTACGACCATCTCCAATGCGCAAATGGCTAAGGCCATCGCTGCCAACAGTTGACCTAGTTCGACTACGGCAAGCAAATGATTCGATGACAGTCGAAATCAACCATATGGCCAAGGCCATCAACAAGTTATGACCAAAGGTCATCAACTTAAGTCTGGCCAAGGCCATCGACATCATCATGGCTAAGGCCATCGCTACCAACAGTCGACCTAGTTCGATTATGGCAAGCAAATGATTCGATGACAGTCGAAATTAACATATGGCCAAGGCTATCAACAAGTTATGAACAAAGGTCATCAACTTAACTCTGGCCAAGGCAATCGACTTCATCATGGCTAAGGCCATCGCCGCCAACAGTTGACCTAGTTCGACTACTGCAAGCAAATGATTCGACGACAGTCGAAATCAACCATATGGCCAAGGCCATCAACAAGTTATGACCAAAGGTGATCAACTTAACTCTGGCCAAGGCCATCGACTTCATCATGGCTAAGGCCATCACCGCCAACAGTCGACCTAGTTCGACTACGGCAAGCAAATGATTCGACGACAGTCAAAATCAACCATATGGCCAAGGCCATTAACAAGTTATGACCAAAGGTCATCAACTTAACTCTGGCCAAGGCCATCGACTTCATCATGGCTAAGGCCATTGATAACTGTGATTTTCACATGTTTTATCCCCATTCTTCCCCAAGCTTTATGCGTGAATTGCCATAAATTAGTCCCAAAATGCTTACAAGTTGCGCTTGATTGCAAGTTTGAGCGACAAGACGACAAATGTCAAAGATCGGGTCAAAAAAGAGTGAAATCTGCCAAGTGAAAAAATACAAGTGAAGTGGGGAAACAAATAACCTGCACGTTCCGCACTGCTTTGACACGCGGCCGCACAGAAAAGTTTAGAGACCATGCAATTTCCAAGTCAAGATGCGCGGTTCGTGCTCCTTTCCACGCGTTCCGCGACAATGAGTGTTCAGAGACTCGGTCATTCAAGGCAAAAGCCCACGCGGCCGCACACTTAATCAGTGCGGTCCGCGTGGATGAAGTTCAGAGAGGGTGGATTTGTACCTAAACACCTATGCGGCCGCACTCCATTTCTACGCGGTCCGCGCCCATCACCCTACGCAGCCGCGTATCACATTTGTGCGGTCCGCGTCCCTAGTGTCTGAAGCAAGATATGAAGACCCAAACCCCTACGCGGTCGTGCGCCATTTGTGCACGGTCCGCGCCAGACCCTCAGGGATATTTTTGTCTGGTTTTTCCTGTGTAGTATAAATAGAACATTTTACTTTTTTAGGTGAAGTTCTGGTGTATCAGATAGCAGCTGAGCTCGAGACTTCGTAGTTTTAGCCTATTTTGGGCAATTTCTTCTTGTATTAACGTGGATTTGAGTAGATTAACATTTTAGTTAATTATTATGTCAATTTCATCTACTATTTCTTCAATTTCTGTTTCTACTATGTCTAGCTAAACCCATTAGCTAGGGTTGTGGCTCAACCCTAGTATGGGTAATTAATGGGTGTGATCGTTTAGTGCATGAATGATGTTGGGTATTTGTTATTTGGGTTAATCTTATGTTTTCATTAAGATTTGGTGGTTGCAAACACTAAGTCTAGCTTAGTGGTCTTGACTCTTCTTGAGAAAGAGAGTTTATGACCCCAAGATTAATTCCAACAAGGAATTGGGATGGACCCATGAGAATGGTAGTCCCAATTAACTGGTTAAACCTCGAGAGAGTAATTACCCAACTTGAACCATAAGTTGCTTGGGCAATTTGGCCTACCAAATTGGTCTCGAGAGAGTCAATTGGGAAAAATCACTCTCTCTACCGAGAGGTGTGAGAGTGGGTGCAAAAGTGCAACGATTATAGCATAAGTCCCATAATCATCTTTCTTGCATTAGGAATCTCTACCCGTTATTTGACCACCTAGTAACATGCCACGACCCTAGTGCCTTTCTCTATATTGCATACAACCTAAAATTGATATCTTAGCATAATTTAGCTCTAAATTTGTAGTGATAAATCGTAGTTTATAATCAAAAGAAAAATAAAAATGTTAGAAGATCAATTAGGAGCTAAAACGCAGTCCTAGACCATACAAACACTCAACTCCAAATAGAAGCTCCTTGTGGAAAATTGAGCCCGATACCACTGTTGGGTAAAAGTATTAGCGCCCGCTCTTCCTTAGGTTGAGTCCGCTGCGATCACTTTTCGGTGTCGTTGCCGGGGAGCTTTACGGTGTTTGGCAATTTGTTGGCTAGTTTTGTGTTTTGATTTTTTTTCCTTAATTTTACTTACTTTATTTGTGTTAATTCACTCAGGTACCAATGGCTTTAAACGCACAAGATGCTATTAACGTGGGAGTGGAGGAGGTGGAAGACATAGAACAAGAGGAGGTTTTACCCCAAGCACAAAGACGGGGTAGAAATGCTAATGCAAATGTTAATGCTAATGACAACATACCAGACCCTCCTCCACCTCCACCAAGAGTGGCACCAAGAGTTCTACCCAGTCAAGGGTACACAAGTGCAATAGTTCCTCCCCGAATCCGGGCGCGGAACTTCCAAATCACCAATGTCATGCTCACTTTGCTCAAACAACGAGGGTACTTCACAGGCGCCTCGGACCAAAATGCATACAAGCATTTGAAAGGGTTTGTGGATAATTGTTGGGGGAGCAAGCAGACAAATGTTTCGGAAGATGCACTGAGGTTAAGGCTTTTCCCCGTCTCACTTCGGGGGAAAGCATTGGATTGGTTGTAGAGACTCCCAAATCATTCCATAACTACGTGGGATGAGTTGGCCGATAAATTCATTGCCAAGTTCTTTTTTCCTAGTCATATGGCGGCTCTTCGTGATAAGATTCTAGCTTTCAAGCAAGAGCCGACGGAGCCTTTACATGAGATGTGGGAGAGGTTTCAAACGATGGTAAAAGAGTGCCCCAACAACGATATGAATGATGTTATGATCCAACAGACATTTTATCGGGGTATAAACACAACCAACCAGTGCATTGTCAATCAGTTGGCTAGTGGTAACTTTATGAAGCTTCCATACAATGAAGCTTGTGATGTATTAGATGAGATGGCCGATACATCATCGGTATGGCAAAGCCGGGCTAATGTTTCTCAAGGTGATCCTAATGTTATACACTTGCATAAGGATTTGCATGATCACGGCCAAGCCATTACCGAACTCACAACAATAATGAACCAATTGGCTAAGGCGCAACTTCAACAAGTTCAAAATCTGCGCCAAGTCAATGCTATCGAGAGAGTGAATATGATGAAAAGAAGGCAAAGAGGGCAACAACAACCTCAAGAAAATTTTGACAACTATGATGATGGTGGTGGATATTCGAATGAAGGTTTTAATGACCAAAGTGTGGAAGTCCAATATGTCAACAACTACCAAGGAATAGAGGTAGTCAAGGGAATCAACAATGGAGACCCCAAGGTAATTGGGGCAATCAACAAGGTGGCAATTGGAATTATAATAACAATCAAGGAGGCAATTTGGGGAACAATAATTCAGGGAATCAAGGCAATTGGAATAGGAACAACAATTGGAACAACAACAATGGTGGTCAAGATGGGTGGAACAATAATGGTGGTAAAGGTAATATGGGGCAAGGTTTTCAAAGGCCCCCGATGTATCAACAACCGAACAACCCACCTCCGCTTCAATCTCAATAGTCGAGTTCTTCGGGAAATGACTTGGGTCAAATAGAGAACATGTTTGAGCAAATGATGAAGAAGAATCATGACTCGGATTCTCAATTGGCCTCCCATAACACTTCGATCTGTAACTTGGAAGTACAAGTTGGGCAAATTTTGCAATCTCTCAACACTCGCCCAAAGGGTGCTCTACCAAGTGATACGGTAGTAAACCCCAAGGGTGGGCATAATAATCATGTGATGGCGGTGACCACGAGAAGCAGAAGAGGCGGTGATGTGCAAGCCTCAAGAGGTAATCGAGTTGTGGTTGATAAAGAAGAGCTGCAAAATGATGAGATCACGTTGGTAGTTGAGGATATTGTTGAACCAAATGCAAGTGATGATGTGATAATTGAAATTGATGAGGGTGAGGAGGAGACTCAAGAGGCCATGAACCCGTCTAGGGAACACGTCATTGATATGTCCGAACCGGTGGTGCCAAAAGCCAAGGCACCCTTGCCTAGACCTCCTCCGCCATATCCTCAAAGGTTGGCCAAGCAAAAAGGTTACAACCAGTTTAAAAAATTCATTGAGATGATGACGAGTTTGACTATAAATGTGCCCTTGGTGGAGGCACTTGAAAAAATGCCGGGATATGCAAAGTTCATGAAGGACTTGGTTACTAAAAAGAGATCGATGGAGTGTGAGACAATCAAGATGACTCACCAAGTCAATTCCATTGTACACTGCATGGCTCCAAAGCTAGAGGATCCCGGAGCATTCACAATACCATGTACCATTGGAAGTGCCGATTTCGCAATACCATGTACCATTGGAAGTGCCGATTTCGCAAAAGCCCTATGTGACTTGGGGGCAAGTATCAATCTCATGCATATTCGGTCTTCAAGACCTCGGGTATCGGTCAACCTTGTCCAACTTCTATGAGGCTTCAAATGGCGGACCGGTCAATGAAGCGGCCTTTGGGGATTATTGATGATGTCCTTGTTCGTGTTGATAAGTTCATATTGCTGGCCGATTTCGTGATCTTGGATTGCGAAGTGGATTTTGAGGTGCCTATTATTCTTGGAAGGCCTTTCCTAGCTACGGGTAAGGCCTTGGTTGATGTGGAAGTGGGAGAATAGACCTTCCATGTCGGTGATGAGAAGGTGGTGTTCCACGTGTGTAAATCAATGAGGCAACCAAATAGCACCGAGGTGTGCTCGTTTGTTGACATTGTCACGGCGGTGATAGTGGATGACACAAGCACAATGGCAAATGTTGAGGACCCACTTGAGGCCGTGCTCTTGAACATGGATGTTGATGATGATGTCGGAAGGGTGGAGTGTGTGAACGCATTACATGGCATGGGCTCGTATTCTTATGAGCCGAGGAAGTTATCTCTTGATCTTGAAAATCGCAAAACTCCACCCACAAAGCCATCTATTGAGGAGCCACCGGTGTTGGAGTTGAAACCACTTCCTCATCACCTCAGGTATGAATTTCTTGGTCCTAATTTCACTTTGCTGGTTATTCTTTCTTCTTGCTTGACTAACGTGCAGGTTGACGCCACTTTGGCGGTTCTTCAAAAGCGCAAGCGGGCGATTGGATGGACCTTGGCGGATATTCGGGGTATTAGCCCCACATTTTGCATGCACAAGATAATATCGAAGGAGGATGCTAGGCCGTCTATTGAACATCAAAGGAGACTCAATGAGGCCATGCAAGAGGTGGTAAAAAAGGAAGTCATCAAGTGGCTTGACGCCGGTGTGGTGTATCCAATTTATGACAGTTCGTGGACTTCTCCGGTAGAATGTGTGCCAAAGAAGGGAGGAATGATGGTGGTGACCAATGACAACAATAAACTTATTCCGACTCGTAGACGGGTTGGAGGGTATGCATGGACTACCGGAAGTTGAACAAGGTGACTAGAAAGGATCATTTCCCATTGCCGTTCTTGGACCAAATGCTTGATCATCTTGCGGGCCGGGCTTTCTATTGTTTTCTAGATGGGTATTCAGGCTATAACAAAATTCTCATTGCCCCGGAAGACCAAGAAAAGACAACATTCACATGTCCTTATGGCACTTTCACCTTCTCTTGAATGCCATTTGGATTATGTAATGCAGCGACGACCTTCCAACGATGTATGATGGCAATCTTCACCGACATGGTGGAGGACATATTGGAGGTCTTCATGGATGATTTTAGTGTGGTTGGGGACTCATTTGGTGAATGCTTGCAAAACTTGGATCGTGTGTTGGCTAGATGCGAAGACACAAACTTGGTTCTCAATTGGGAGAAATACCATTTCATGGTAGAAGAAGGAATTATGTTGGGTCATAAAATTTCAAAAAGAGGGATTGAGGTTGATAAGGTGAAAATTGAGGTTATCTCGAGGCTCCCTCCCCCTAGTTTTGTCAAAGGGGTGAGGAGTTTTCTTGGACACGCGGGTTTCTACCGAAGATTCATCAAAGTCTTTTCTAAGGTAGTTAACCCATTGTGTAAATTGCTAGAGAAATATGCCAAATATGTGTTCGATGAAAGATGTATGGAGGCTTTCGAGCTTCTAAATCAAAAGTTGACGACTACCCCCATCATTACCAGACCAAATTCGAGCTTGCCCTTTGAGCTCTTGTGCGACGCTAGTGATGTTGCGGTGGGGGCGGTCTTGGGCCAAAGAATCAACAAAATATTCCATCTGGTGTACTACTCAAGTAAGACAATGAATGAATCTCAAAGGAACTACACGGTCACCGAGAAGGAATTGCTTTCCATTATTTTTGCCATGGAGAAGTTTCGCCCATACCTTATGGGGGCCAAAGTGATTATTCATACCGATCACACTGCCCTTAGGTACTTGATGACTAAGAAAGATTCAAAAGCGAGGTTAATGAGATGGGTGCTTCTTCTTCGAGAATTTGATTTGGAGATTGTGGATAGAAAGGGTAGTGAAAATCAAGTGGCGGACCATTTGTCTCGATTGGAGGAGGAAGGGAGGCCTTTGGAAGGCCTTGAGATAAATGATGCTTTTCTAGATGAGCAACTCCTCTAGGTTTCAATGCTAGACATGCCATGGTTTGCCGACATTCCTAATTATCTTGTTACCGGTGTGGTTCCGTATGAGCTCTCTTCTAACCAAAGGAAGAAGCTCAAGCAGGATTGTTTGGACTACTATTGGGATGAGCCATATCTTTTAAAAATTTGCACCGATGGTGTAATTCGCCGATATGTTCCCGAAGAAAAGCAGTTGAGTATTGTGGAAGCTTGCCACTCCTCGCCCTATGGTGTCCATCGTGGCGGGGCGAGGACGGCATCTAAAGTGCTTAGGTGTGGGTTCTATTGGCCTTCTTTGTTCAAGTATGCCGGTGACTTTGTCAAAAGATGTGATGAATGCCAACGTGCCGGAGGGATTTCTAAGAAAGATGAGATGCACCTTAACATAATTCTAGAAGTTGACATTTTTGATGTTTGGGGGATAGACTTTATGGGACCATTCGTAAGTTCTTGTGGCAACACCTACATCTTGGTAGCGGTTGATTATGTGTCGAAATGGGTTGAGGCCATCGCTTTGCCCAACAATGAAGCTCGAAGTGTGGTGGCGTTCTTGAAAAAGAGTATCTTCACTAGGTTTGGCACTCCACGTGCTATTTTTAGTGATGGTTGTTCTCATTTTTGCAACAGGGCATTTGACTATTTGCTAGCCAATTATGGGGTAAATCACAAGGTGAACACTCCTTATCATCCTCAAGTGAGTGGCCAAGTTGAGTTTTCTAACCGAGAGATCAAGAGTATTTTGTCCAAGACTGTCAATGCAAATAGGACCGAGTGGTGAAATTGGATGAAGCTCTTTGGGCTTATCGTACAACTTTCAAGACTCCGATTGTTATGTCACCGTATCGGTTGGTGTTTGGAAAGGCTTGTCATATTCTGGTATAATTGGAACACAAGGCTATGTGGGCCTTGAATAAGTTGAACTTAGAATGGGATATCGCTGCAAATCTCCGGGTTGAGCAATTGCATGAGCTTGATGAGTTTAGGTTTCATGCTTTCTCCAGCTCGTCCTTGTATAAGGACAAGATGAATTACCTTCACGAAAGTATGCCCGAGGAAAGGAATTCAAAGTTTGTGACATGGTTCTTCTTTTAAACTCCCGGTTGAGGTTATTTCCGGGCAAGCTGAAGTTTAAGTGGAGCGGTCCTTTTGAAGTGGTTGGTGTAACTCTTTTTGGTGCCATTGATCTGAAAAATAAGAATGGTGACATTTTCCGGGTCAATGGGTGTCACGACCCAAACTGGAGGGCCATGACTAGCACCCGACCATACTTGCCGAGCACCGACGTACATGTTATCT
>MU722530.1:0-24143 GCA_026770625.1 Nicotiana glauca
ATGCAACATATTTTTGTATTAATTTAACAAATAAACATGCACGGACAAATACAAATAATTATCCAAAAATGCCGCGAAAAATCTCAAAATCGCACACAACCCAAAACTGTTTTATTTTGAATTTTTTGGGAGTATTTCTCCTATAGGGAAAAAATCACGTGCTTACATGTGGTATCACAACCTAGCTCCTAACTCTATAAACTCATTTGCCATGCTGGTAGATTCTTTTATAAAGGCACACGCTAGTGCCATCAAAGTAGCAATAATGAAATTCGACGTCTTCAAGATCAAGCAAAGGGAGAATGAGATGTTGCAAGAGTTCGTATCTCGCTTTCAAATGGAACGAATGGAACTACCACCTGTCTCCGACGACTGGGAGTGCAGGCCTTCACTCAAGGTCTGAATGAACGAAGTTCGGTGGCTTCAAAGTAGTTGAAGCAGAATCTGGTTGAATATCCCGCTGTGACCTGGTCGGACGTTCACAACCAATATCAAACGAAAATCAAGGTCGAGGAAGACCAACTAAGAGCCCCCTCGGGCTTGGTATACCCAAGAAGGCTTCTGGAAAAAGAGCCAAAGCCAAACAAAGAAAGGTACCATTCATACATCGAGAATAGGAGAAACACCCCGATGCGCATACCCTGCAACTATCGAAGGATGGACTGAGGCTGAAATCACCGGGGCCTCGTCAATAGAGCTGGTTTTGATAGGTACACAAGGCCAACGAATTCACTTTGCTTGTTAGAATTCAACTTTAATGTCGACATATCAGACATCGTATTCGCCATCAGTAAAATTAGAGACGCCATGTGGCCTAGGCCCGTGCAATCAGATCCTTCGCAAAGAAATCATAACCTAGTGTGTGAATTTCACAACACGCACGTCCACAGGATCGATAATTGCCACCATCTCCGAGAGGAAGTAGCTAGACTACTCAATAAAGGTCACCTCAGAGAATTCTTAAGCGACAGGTCCAAAAATTAGTTCCAGGAAAGAGAGGCGACCAAAAAGAACAAAACAAATGAGCCACAACATGTCATCCACATGATCTTGGGAGGCATCGATGCTCCACAGAAGCCCATGATGTGAAGAACAAAAATATCCATCACCAGAGAAAAGTTAACGTGGGATTACAAACCCAAGGATGCTCTCACGTTCGACGATGAGGACATCGAGACCTTGTCTCAACTTCACAACAACGCGCTGGTAATCTTTTTCCTTGTAAATACATTTTAAATTAAATGTGTTATTGTGGATCCAGGTAGCTCAGACAACATTATCAGGTCGAGGGTGGTAGAGTAGCTCAGACTGCTTGACTAGATCGTGCCTACCTTCTCGAGTCCTCAACGGATTCAACATGGCGAGCAAAACAACAAAAGGGGAAATCACCCTCCCGTCAATGTGGTCGGCACAACCCAAAATGCCAAATTCCATGTCATAGAATGAGACATGAGGTACAATGCCTTGCTCGGAAGGCCATGGATACACTGCATGAGAGTAGTACCATCCACTCTCCATCAAATGATGAAACTCTCGACAAAGTATGCGATTAAAACCGTCTATGGGGAACAACATGCAACAAGAGAAATGTTCGCGGTGTACGATATGACACCGACACCAGTACTTCCACCCTCGAAGGAGCCAAAGGGTAATTAAACAGTAAAATAGCAATAACGAACTACATTTTTGGCTAAGCTCGACCGAACGAAGCAAGGTACCGTATCCCGTCCCCATAACAAGCGACTGAAATGTATCAGGGCTCGAAACACCGCCATCTCTAAGGTATTACCGTCTCCTTTTTCTTTCAATTACATCTACACTAAACTGAGTGTAGGTATCCAATCAAAACAGCCAAAGCACTTTTCAACTCGAAGGCCATAGATTCCAAAAAGCATACGTTGCACTCTTTTCCTTCGATCGGGTTTTATCCCAATAAGGGTTTTACCGGAAAGGTTGTTAACGAGGCAATATATATATATATATATATATATATATATATATATATATATATATATATTCTATCTAAGAAAGACTCAACAAGTATTCAAGGCTTCTTTTCAATTGAACTCGAATACCGGGGGGGCATCCCCCCGGAATATCGCCTCCTCGGAGAAGCCAAGATGTGCTGAATAGGGTCTCAATAGGAAGATAATATACCAGGCCAAATGGTCGAATGAACTGTGTCCGCATAGAATAATTGAGCCCTTAACAACAAAAACATGTATACTCATACCAAGTAATCAAAAGAATACTTTCCAAAGCATTTCACGTTTCAAAAAATCTCGACTTTTTTGCAAGAATGGCTCCAGAGCCAAAAATGTCGCGGACACTCGGGGATTGGTGTCAACAATTCAAAGCCTGAATGACCTCCGAGTCGGAGTTCCAAACTTATAAGCCCTCAATGAGGCAACATCAAAATCACAATACGGCTCCGAATCCAAAAGCGTCCCGAACAATCGAGGACTGGCATTAGAATCTCAAAAACCACATGACCTCCAGGTCAAAAACTCCGAATTCGTAAGCCCTCAATAAGGCAATAACAAGTTTACAAGAAAAGGCTCCCGAGCCTGGAAATGTTCGATGACTCGGGGACTGCCGCCAATAACTATCCCCCTCGATTTATCAAATATCTGAGGCCATTCCCCAAGTGGGCAGACTTGGTCTCATAAGACCTATATAAGGCAATTGTAATATTTGTAAGACCTCAAACAAGGCATGAACCACACTTGTACCAAGTGAAAATATCTGTAAGACCTCAAGCAAGGCATGAAACATACTTGTACCATGTAGCCAAAACTGTAAGACCTCAAAGGCATGTAAAACTTGTAAGACCTTACTAAAGTCATAATCCCGATCTTAAAGTTAAGGCTATATATCAAACTTGTAAGACCCCTAAAAAGGCATACCCTCGATATAGACGCTGAAATTACTTCACTCAGGGACTGAAAGGCTCCAGCAAAACACAAATGACTACGGTCATAAGACTGTACCAGCCAAACTAACGTGACTTGGGGATACCTTACCGTCACCATAAAATCACAGGCCTTCAATTACTTCAAATAAACTCCGAAAAGAACCGGTTAAACATGCTACAATCGACATAGGAAAAAGAGTTTTGACCATGTCAGCTCCTAAAAACAGGCTTCGAGATACTCAACCATCGAGCCAAACCTCCCGAGGTGATCAACCATCTCCATATAATGACTCACAATCGAGTTTTTTATCGAACCGTTAAAGAGTCAGGAAAATAGAATTTCAAAGAAAATACTTATCAAGGGAAAAGCACGTAAGATCCTATGGGCCAGCCTCATGAGCCTCAGGGCCATACTATGAATCTAAGGATTCCTTTTTACTCAAAGACAAGTTCATCTGGCTAAAATCAAGGCAAAAAGAAATACAGGAGAAATAAAACCGCGAGGTTTACTTTTATACATATATGCGAGAAAATACAAGCTCCATTTTTTAACGTACTTTGAAAGTACTATATAAAGAAACAGAAAAGCAAATCTATGTCCCCTTGGGGGACTATGGCCCGTCGGCCTCATCCTCGCTATCCTCGGCATCGGGCATAAGAAATTTAGCATCATATTCTTTCGCCTTCTCCTGATTCACCTTTTTTGAGAGGTAAAAGCCCCTAGCATGGATCTCCTCGAGGTCAAGATTTACACCGAGCATATTCCTTTCTCTTTTCCTTGTGTTCAAGAATCCATTTCAGCTCAACTTGAGCATCGGCAGCATCCTTCAAATAGAACGCCACTTTCTTGTTAGTCTTAGTTCGGCTCAGTACGGCTTCAGACCGGCCATCCATAACCTTGGCCTTTATCTTCAAAATCTCAGACTAGAGCTTTATAAGCATATCTGTTCGAACCAAGCTATTATCATGAGCTAAGCAAAGTTGAACCTCAAAGACGGAGGCTTTTGCCAGAGCACCCTTCCCCGCTGAAGCCTAAACGTCCGCCTGAGCCTTTAACTCATCATACTCACGATTGGCTCAGCCAGATTCATTTTGGAGGTGCTCCAGGTCCTCCACCTTTTTTTGTAAATAAAATAAACAAAACATTAGCCTCAGGATCTAGAAGAAGGAACACACACTCCCTCGGAAAAAAAACTACCTGCTCCTTCAGGTAGCCCTCATAATGGAAGCTTTGACTTACCTTATACCTTAAGCATGGCAACTCGACTTCCCTTTCATCGCAAAGAAGCCTAAGGGCTTTCTCCCTGTCCAAAGCTTTCCGCAAACTGGCTTCACGACGAAGTAGCTCGAACTTGAGCTTGTCAAAAGCCTGCGAAAAGGAAGCTCAATAAGAAAGGGAAGGCACGAAACTCAAAAGGGTTATTTCAAAACTCACCACAAAGTAGAGCCGCTGAGCTTACTCGAAGGTCGATCGCACATCTACTACTCTGGCTCCCTCAGCCCCAGAAGAGCCAACCCTGGTCGAGACACGGTCGCTTGGTGTATACGGTCCTGTGTTTTGAGTATCCCTCAAAGTACCTTCGATGCGTTACCGATTCCCATTCTTCAAGGACATAATATCACCGTCGACTCATTTTTCAATGACGCATCAATTGCGCTTGTCGATCCGTCTTTCAAATGAATTGATAGTGCTACTGGCCATACTATCTCCCCTTATAAATGGGGGCTTTTCGGTGCTATCTTCTTACTCAGGAGAGTGTTCGGACTATACACCGCTGCTCACTCTCCTACCTCGGCCTGGTGTGGCACTTCATCTCTTGGGTTTTTTCCCAAGGGATAAAATGGCACAACTGGCCGCTGATCATGCATGGTACGACATCGCGGAATGTGAACTCGAAGTGGCCATGCAAGTAGGGTTGATGCCCGCCGAATCTTTAACCTTTGGCTTCGGCGGGTTATGTCTCTTTTTTCTGCCTCTTTTGCATCACCTTCCTCTTCTTTATCTTCTCCCTTCCTCTTCATCATATTCTCCCTCGAAGGTATTATTTTGCGGGATCGAGATGGGAACCTAGAGGAGATGGCAGTCGAAAGTATCACCATCGAGGATGCACGTTTGAGGAGGTAGCAATCAGAGACGCTGCTGTTGATACCCAATTTTTTCTTACATATTTTTATATACTCAAAATAGCATGTACATGCATATATAAGCATGCCCAAGAGTTTTGGTATTTTTCCCTTATTTTTAAAGATTTTAAAACCAATTTATTATCTATTATAATTATACAAAATTCAATAATTATTCCTTGACTAACATTTTTGGTGAATAATTTATTTTCATTCTCATATTTACACCAAGAGAATTAAGATAATTTTTTTCATATTTTTACAAATTTGTTTAGTATTTTTAAGCTAAAGTGCATAAAATTGCAATTATAGCATATTTTACAATTAACAGCATTTTACAATTATAAAATTATTTTTAGTATTTTTAGATTAATATTTATACGTTAGTAATTAAGTTCAGTACCTTTAACTTGTTTTAAAATCTTTTTAACTATATAAAATTATAAAAGAGAGAAAATTGGCTATTTAATAAACAGCCATTTATCATTTCAATTTTAGCCAATTTGGCCACACCCCCTATCAGATTTAATTGGCCCAATACCCAATTAAACTCACCCCAGCCCAATCCCTAATATAACCCGACCCAACCATGATTTAATATGAGCCGTTGATCAAATAAGATCAACGGCCCAGGTTTATTTTCCTTAATTAAATCACAATTACCCTCCCCCCCGACCCCTCATTCTTCGAGACATCCTCTCTCTCTCTCTACTTTGTCTCTTCCTCTCTCCCTTCTCTCTAGAACCTTCTGGTTCTTCTTCTCCGATGGCCTCCACCATCTCTCCGGCCACCTCCAGCCTCACCTCTTTCGACCATTAGCAGCCATGAAACCCTAGCTCGCTGATTCTCTCTATCATTGAGACCCCAGAAGCCTCCAACATACGAGATGGTCACTGAAGCTTTTCTTGTTTTGTTTCCGACCTTTCTCCAGCAAGTTTTGACTCAATGGTGTTCTAATCACCATTATTACTGAGTTTCACAGCTAGGTTTCCCTTACTTCTCACTGGTTTCTTATGAAACCCTAATTTCTACCCAGACCTCTTAAACCTCTGTATTTTTTACGATTTGTGACTCATTCCTTCATATTTTAGACATTTCTTTACTCGATCTTTACAAATAATCAGTTTTAATCATCTTTGTCCCCTATTTGAAACTAGGGTTTCTTGGAGTTCTTTTACGCATGTTTCGACCGATTTTCTTTAAAGATTAAACCTTTTCCTTATTTATTTTGACTGATTTTATGCTCCTACTATTTTTTTTTCTAGCTTGACTCTGCGAAAAACCCTATTTTTTTTAAAGATTTTTCTTCGTTTTGGTTGTGAGTGTTAGCATGATTTCTTTACTCTGGTTCTATGTGTTAGCATGTTTCTTTGCTTTGATATGTATGTTAGCCTGATTTTCTTTGCCTTGTCTCTATGTGTTAGCATGTTTCTTCGCTTTGATTATGCGTGTTAGCCTGACCTCCTTTGCTTTGGTTCTGTCTGCTAGCCTATTTACCTGATTCTTATTAATGTCTCATGGTCACCATGCTTCGAATATGTCCTGCTGAATCTTAGTCTGTTTTCACCATCTCTGAATGATTGTGTTTGTTCATCTCTTGTTCCCTTATATCTATATGGATAATTTTGTTTTCTACTGTTGTTCATTCGCCTCTATTTATATGGTGAGAATACAGAATCATGACATCGCATGATTGATTCTGATTTTCCTTGATTGTTGGTAATTGAAAGACTTTCTTTAAAAGCCCTAGAATTCTACTCGCCTGTTTAAATTAACTAATTTTGTTACCTTATTTGCTGTGGTACCTTATTCTACTTTGCCTTTCCTTAATTGGAATTTTCCTGAATTTGGTCCTAATTGACTACTATATGCATACTGAACCTTGACTCGTTCCTTATTTAGTCCTGCACTAATATTTTCATCTTGCCTTATATGTTGTTGAATCTTTTCATTTGATTCTCTAATTGGTTCTCTAAATTGATTAATTCCGAGTTCTTAAATTAACATACTACTGTGATTTTTTACCCTTTTTTTTACCACCTACTTTCAAGTATAAATACCCTAAGTCTTTCACGAAATACAGACACTGAATACTCTCAATTCCGCATTCTCTTTCTCTCTTGCTCTTTTGCACTATTGCTATTCTCTGCTCTTGCTTATTATTAGCCGGCTGTAAGCCAAGGCTAATACTGTGTTATCACTTTTTTCCTGCATCCTTCTCTTGCTCTCCTACTAGTATGTCCTAATTAATATTCAAGCCTCCAATCAATGTGTTTATTTTTTGTTTCAGTTCATTATCTTCCAGATTCTCTTCTACTTATGCTTCTACTGCTCAATGTGCAATTGATTCTTTGTTTAGTACTTTACCATGTCTTCTGATTTATGTGCTAAATCTGTAATATGAGATTGTATATCCCCAATTTCTATTTGTTATGCCTGTATCCTATTACTGTACATTATCATGCCTAAACTTTACCACTTCCCAATTCCCCTGACCCCTGGCACTTTGTATGTCCTTCTTGATTGACATGTTTCTAACTGCTGTTCATCTTAACTGTTATAGTTTTCCCCCTGTTATTTTCTAAGTATCATGTTTAAGTCTGTCCATTCTTGGTCCCATGAATCTTCTGATTCTGTGTAGTCATGCTTCATTAAATCTCTGTATCTCCTTTAGCATTGTGTGATCTATCTGTTCCCTTTCCCCATTATCCTTGTATGCAATCTTGTACTGTAACTAGTGCTTCTGCTATTTTTTTTTAAACAAATCCCTTGTTTTGAAAACTCTCTTAAACTACTTCTTCCTACACTTCACACTACTCTTAGAGAATAGGTTCTGCCCCCTTCGTGTGAGCATTGCTTTGGGTACCTCTGATTACTCAATGAACTTTGACACACAAGGCTGGTGTTCCACACTGCACCTGTCCTGCATTCTTCTAAGTGTTTAGGTACTGGTATTGGCCAGGGACCCAATGGGACCCCTAGGGAGCTTTGCCTCACCTAGACCATGGTAAAGGCTGTGAAACTCGAAGGGAGTGAGGTTGGAAGATTGGGCCTGATTGAAGGCTCCCTATAGAATAACTTCTTATTTTTGTTCTTTATTACTGTAATTTAGATACTATTAGTTTGTAATAATTTGTAAATGAACGATTGGGCTGAATAGTGAATATGGGGGGAGGGGAATGCATGTTTATTTAAAGTAATGGGTACAAAACTTGTTTATCGGCTTTATTTACCTATTTGCGCAATAGATAACCTGCTTAGGGCATGCATTTTTATGTGTTAGAAATCATGTTTTAGGTCGCGCATTCTCAGTATGTTATTATACTCACTTTGCAATTTTTTTTAATCACTTAACAACAAACCAATTAAACTGTCATTACTGCATTGGCATGTTAGAAATCATGTTTTAGGTACTCCTATGTGCATTAGATATCCTATCCTTAGGACTTCTTTTTTGTTCGAATTACAGTGGTTAATTAACATTTTAGTCTAATAACTTCGCTAAAATATGGCTATGTGGTTTGAAACGTTTCTGCAAATACCTTATCATGCGTGCCTTTTAAAAAATCAGAATCAAATATGTGTGTTCATTCCTTAAAATAAACAGACAATGTATACGACGCCTAGGCAAACTTTAGGCCCAATAAGGATTGATTAATTGTGTTTTTACTAGTTTGAGACCAACCAACTTCTTTTAATTTCAACTCTGCCGTTCCCGTTCCTGCTTTGGTTCTCTGAAGTTCACTCTATTTTCTTAAAAACTCTGCTCCATCTGTGAACGACTTTGAAATGGTGCATCTATTTACTCTTACTGAGTTTCTAATTTTTATGCTCTCAAATCACCGAGTTACCAATCTCTGCCCAAAATCGTGCTATTTTACTTGTCCTGAAATTACTGTTGCTACTTCATTTTTAAAAAACCCTGTTTTAACTGATGTTACTTATTCCTTTTTTTTGTAAAAGAACTCCTATCTTTGAGATCTTGAATGTGTTTAAGACGTGCTAATTGTGCGTTCATTTGAGGAGGGATCTGTGAGCCTTTATTTGATTTTGTATGTTCCCTTATGTGCAGTCCTATTTGTTATGTATGTCGGTTAGCATTTTTGCCTTTAAACTTAAGGGTTCAGCCTAGTTCCTAGCACACAGGAATAGTGGTCCTAATTACCCTCCAGGACTTATAGGACGGGACGGGTAATAGCACGCGGTAAGTATTCATGACCAACAAACGCGTTTAGTAACCTTTACGAGGTGGGAAGGGTAGAATATGGAGATAATGATCGATGCACAAATATCTCATGTAGCTCCTTTTCTAAGGAGCAATTACTGAGTATTGCATTAATGATCCATATTAATCATAAACCTAGGACCCCTTTCCTTTGTTTGTTTTCATCTCCTTTTGTGAAACTATTCAAATTTTTGCCTTCCCTACTTATCTTCAAAGTTGTTTTTTAAAGCTTATTTGCAATGTGTATATTTGAATCTTTTATTTTTTATTTGATTACATGAAGTCACAATATAACATGGCCGGGAACCACACTAGTAAATCTTGAGGGGTGCCTAACACCTTCCCCCCGAGATAATTTCTAGCCCTTACCCGAACTCTGGTTTTCCAACTCAAAAACCCTTAGTGTCCTAATGCACTTAATCATTAGGTGGCGACTCTTCAACTCCAAAAACCCAAATCCCAAAAGGGAATAGAGTTGTCCTCCCAAATGTCGTAAACCCATTTTCGCGAGAAAGGGGGCGTCGACAGCATGGCAACTCTGCTGGGGATTTCTTTAAGGCTTTTACCATTTCATGTTATTTGTGACTTTGTTGCTTCTTTATTGCTTTATTTAATGTCTTTATTCGAAACTGACTTGGCCTTTTTTTGTTTCTTTTTCTTTAATGCTTTCTTTTACTGCTTCCCTTCAATATTGTTGTAATTTTGAGCAATTATTGTAATCATTATTTTTATGAACGTGCAAATATGTTACAATTTGCTTCATTATTGTAATTGCATCTTCAACATCATATTCCACTCGTGCCAAACAAATACCATAGCAACACTTATAATGAGTGGTTGCGCCCTTCCGATATTATTACCCCCAAAATTTGGCAAAGGCATATTTGTGGTAAAACCAGTCGATCAGCGGTGCAGTCGACGGTTTTGTGTCTTTCCCTCTTGAGTTGTCCGCTCAAGGGTACCGGTATAACACCCCATAGAAACCTTATTCTGTTTAACTATGCATGCATCACTGTCAAATCTAGTCGAGTCAGTTATGTTGTCCACATAATACCTCTTTAATATAGCCTTGTCCAAAGTCCAGCGGGTTTCCTTGAAACCCAAATGGACACCACACGTTCTGTGCATTTATTTGGAGAACTAAATATCGTTATGCTAATTATTGGTTTAAATAGTCGAGTCCGGCGGGGTAAGGGTCTAACGCTTTATTTTGCAGAAAATGAGGCACGAAGTCCCTAGATTCGGCATGGTAACCAACATTCACCCAAGGTTGCTAAGCTGGTGGGAAGACCTTCACTCCAGTGACCAGACTCTCGTCCACAAATATTTGGGGAATTTGCCTTCTCTTTTGGAAATCTAGCCCGACAACAAAATCATAGAGGCTGCAACTTTATTCTGGGACAGTGATAGATCGGTGTTTCGCTTTGGGGATCTTGAAATGACACCTCTGCTCAAAGAAATAGAAGGGTTAGTAGGTATTCCTTGGGAGACTCCGGGTTTTCTTATGCCAGAAAATCGCAAGGGTAGGGGTTTCCTCAAGATGATGAGACTGAAGAAAAACCCAGACTTGACTTGTTTGAAGGAATCTTACATTCCTTTCGCCTATCTGTACGAGAGGTATGGCCATAGCAAGTCCTACCGCACCTACCCAGATGAATTTGCTTTCACCTCATTGGGCGTATTCATAGGAGAGTCTTCGTCTTCATATTCTGCTTCCTGGGGATGATAGTATTTCCCATGAAGAAGGCTAGGATCCATACCAGACTGGCCATGGTTACCAAGACTCTAATGGAAGGGATTGGCGAGCAGCCTTTTAGCATAGTACCTATGCTGAAAAAAATGAGCCCTGGAAAACTGTCAACGAGGGGCCAGTCACCTTGAAGGTTGTAACTTACTACTCCAACTCTGCCTTATGGAGCACCTCTAAAAGGGTGAATATCAGCAAGAGATTTTACGTAGAGACTGGGATGATCATATAACCTTCCATCAGCCAAGGCGAATGAACTATATGCCTGACATGTTTGCTCAACCAGAAGACGCTAAAGGGTGGGTAGAGTTGTTTGAAAATCTGAAAGAAGACAAAGTGCAGTGGATGTTCGAATATTTCCCTACTAGAGTTCATCATCCACTCTCGAGACACCCCATTCCTTATACTCATTGGTCTGAGAGGAACTTATCCCTATGTCCCTCTCCGAGTCATGAGACAGGCAGGGAGGAAGCAGGTCATACCAAAGGTCGACAAGATGAGTCACTTCAGGGCCGATTTCCAAGACGACGATAGCCCATACAAATGTCAAGCTCAACACATGTGGCATTGCAAAATCATCCTGAAAAAGGATTCCATAGAACCTGACAGATACCATGCTGGTTATACCCCGTACTATCTAAGTTGGTTGGAAGACAATCATGGTGGGTTGGGACAACCCGGGTCCAGTCGAGGTCATAGGGTCATCGATGAAAAGGCTGTGGAACAATTTAAGTACAACCAATTGCGTAAGAGGATTCGAGAGCACGAGAATGAGCACCGGGAAATTCAAGAAGCTCATCAAAAGTTGATCGAGGAATAGAAGGATATGGCTATCAACGCCAACAAATGACTAGGGTATTTGGAGCGAGGTTTGGTAGAATTGGAAATGAAGTTCATCCAAAGGATCGAAAACTGCTAGAATGCTAAAGGAAATAAAGGAGGACACTTGGCTAGAGCTTATTTGCTGTTGGGACTGCGGGAGCTGGTCGATGGAGCTAAAGATGCCGAGTCTGGGGAAGGTCCTTCTGGGACCAAGTAGTTAGGATTCTTTTCTTTTTAAAATGTAATAAGGCCCACGGCCATTAGTGACATTTTTTTAGTGTCGTTTTGGGATTCGTCCTATTTTTTATCAATAAAATGAGGCATTTAGCATTATAAGTTCTCCAAATCAACTTGTCGCTAGGCCTACCTCGGGCACAACGAGGCACCCAAATTAGGACACGATTTATATTTCTGCACTATGTGTTTAAATATTGCAACGTTTTCTCCTCATAATCCTTACTAACTTGTTACCTTTTTATTTTTACTTTTTGTTTTATTCCCCTCCCCAAAAAGGTTAGTTTGTGCACTCTGATATCATCATCCTACTCCACAAGATCTAAGGGCCCTCCACCTCCTCCTCCTCCAAGTCCCATCAGAAACAAGAACAAAGCAAAAATGGAAGACTTGAGCAACATCAGGAAGGAGAACTCGGGTGAACGGGTAGAGGTTACTCAGGGTATTCAGGTTTCCAAGGAAAGTGCCGCCCAACTTGAGCAGAAATTGTTGAAATTTCAGGAGGAACTGGACCAAGTTCGGAACTTGGCAAACTTATCATTTTCCCTCACCACCCCGGATGTCAATGCTACAAATCCTACACCTCCACAAAATGGGATGACCTTGGATCCACACCGCTGGAGCTGTAGCATCAACCCTGCACCAGGCAGTGAAGTTCGAGTGGAACCACCAAGAGGTGATTATTCAGGGCGATAGTAGTAATCCCATATACAGTCGCCAGACAATCCCAGCAGTCGGAGGAAGAAGGAAGATAGGCGGAGAAACCTACCATCATATTGAGTGAGTCAACATCGTGGACAAGGATAAGTGGTGGGATAACAAGATCGAAAGTATACTAAATTGGAGCGGATATGAACCTGGAAAGGGACTCGGTAAGAACCTCCAGGGAATCACTAAACCTATCAAGCTGAAGAAACACGACACCACCTTCGGGTTAGGGTATGGAAATACTTGGGAAGAATTCAAGGACTGGTCACCAGCATGGCGCGGCCCTTACTATCCACTGGAGCACCCGATACCTCGCCTGGAGCAGACTTTCCAGCCGGCAGAAGTCATTTATGGGTCAGAAGAAGAGGAGCATTAGCAGTAGTGAGGAACTTGTTCTTGGAATACGATAATATGGACTGCTATCTCATTTTCGAGGAGGAAGGGGAGGAAGGCCCTTCCATATAAGTTGTGAGCCGAGGAGTGCACCTCAATAATTGGTCCATCAGAACCACCAAGGCTCGAAAAGCTTCGGGGTAGCAAGGCTGAACAAAGAACCATACATTATCTTTTGCTTTTTCACTAGTTGATTTCCTTTCCGTATTTTCTTTAAATTTCGAAAAGAGCTCCGGTGTTCAAAACAATTATGGAATTTATCAAAGTATTTCAGTTTCTTATAAATCTTGCTCTTATTATTTTCTCTATCATTTACTTTATTTACACAGCATTACTATTACTTATCTTGATGAACCGACGAATGTGACATGCGACGAGACAACGCAACAAACGGATATAGACTCAGAAGAGGACGATATACCAGAAGAGGTCGTCAAAGAGGTTGAGGACTTTGAGAATAGGCCTAAATTTAACTTGGATGAAACTGAGGTTGTCAACTTGGGGGATACTTAGAATGTCAAGGAAACGCGCATCAGTGTTCACCTATCACCGTCAGAAAAGGAAGAGTACACGGAATTCTTAAAAGAATATGAGGACATATTCACCTGGTCGTATGATGATATGACCGGTCTCAGTACATCTATTGTAGCTCACAAACTGCCAACAGATCCGACATGTCCGCCGGTAAAATAGAAGCTCATGAAGTTCAAGCCAGACATGAGTTTGAAAATCAAGGAAGAAGTTAACAAAAAATCAAAGCCAAGGTCCTCGGGGTAGTGGAGTACCCATCATGGTTAGCAAACATTGTGCCAATTCCAAAGAAGGACGGGAAGGTCAGAGTCTGTGTCGACTACTGTGAGCTCAACCGGGCCAGTCCGAAAGACGACTTCCCTTTGTCGAACATACATATTGTGATTGACAAACGCGCCAAGCACGAGCTGTAGCCATTCATTGATTGTTTTGCTGGGTATCATCAGATATGGATGGACGAAGAAGACATAGAGAAAACGTCTTTCATTATGCCGTGGGGGATGTATTGTTACAAGATGATGCTGCTTGGATTAAAAAATGCTGGGCCAACCTACATGAGGGCCATGACTACTATTTTCCATGACATGATACACAAAGAGATCAAGGTGTATGTAGATTATGTCATCGTCAAATCCAGGAAAGCCACTGACCACATGGAACATCTAAGGAAGTTCTTCAACAGACTAAGAAGGTACAATCTGAAACTAAATCCCGCCAAATGTGCATTTGGGGTTCTTGCCGGAAAATTCCTTGGGTTCATCGTAAGTCAGCGAGGGATAGGACTGGATCTGTTAAAGGTTAGGTCCATTCAAGAATTGCCACCACCAAAGAACAAGAAAGAGGTTATGAGTTTCTTAGGGAGACTCAACTACATCAGCCGGTTCATAGCTCAGTCCACTGTCATTTGTGATCCAATCTTTAAGATGTTGAAGAATGACGCCACCACCAAATGGACTGATGATTGTCAGGAAGCCTTTGACAGGATCAAGGAATACCTGTCAATGCCGCTAGTTCTATTTCCGCCTGAATCGGGTAGACCGCTATTGCTCTATCTTGCAGTATTGGATGGGGCATTCGGTTATGTTTTGGGGCAACATGATGAAACAGGGAGAAAGGAGCAAGCCATCTACTATCTCAGCAAGAAGTTCACCTCGTATGAGGCCCAATATTATTTGCTAGAGCGCACCTGTTGTGCTCTGACTTGGGTAGCTCAAAAGTTGAGGCATTTTTTCTATGCCTATACAACTTATTTTATATCGAGAATGGATCCGCTGAAGTATATCTTCCAGAAGCCCATGCCCACGAGCAAGCTATCCAAATGGCAAATCCTGCTGAGTGAATTTGATATTGTCTACGTAACCTAGAAGGCAATTAAAGGACATGCACTAGCAGATCATCTTGCCAAAAATCCCGTGGATGGAGAATACGAGCCTCTAAAAACGTATTTTCCTGACGAAGAGGTCTCTTTCATAGGAGAAGATATCACAGAACCCTATGATGGTTGGAGGATATTTTTCGACGGAGCAGCAAACTTCAAAGGAGTTGGCATAGGAGCAGTTCTAGTATCAGAAACAGGTCAGCATTATCCGATGTCTTCCAAGCTCAGGTTTGCGTGCACCAACAATATGGCCGAGTACGAAGCCTGCATCTTAGGGCTCAAGCTGTCCATTGATATGAACGTTCAGGAGTTACTAGTAATCGGTGATTCAGACTTGCTCATACATCAGGTCCGAGAAAAATAGGCAACCAAGAACTCCAAGATACTCTCGTATTTGCATCATGTACAAGAGTTGAGGAAGAGGTTCACAAAGATAGAATCCCGGCATGTCCCCAGAGTCCAGAATGAGTTCGTCGACGCCTTGGCCACTCTATCATCCATGATTCAGCATCCAGATAAGAATTTCATCTAGGATCAACCAGCTTACTGTGCTCATGTCGAGGAAGAACCAGACAGAAAACCATGGTTTCATGACATTAAGAAATATTTGGCGACAGGAGAATACCTAGAATTTGCAAATGCTACTCAGAAGCGCACACTACGGAGGTTATCCAATCACTTCTTTCACAGCGGAGGAATTCTGTATAGAAGGACTCCCGACTTGGGATTACTAAGGTGTGTCAAAGCAAAGGAAGCATCCAGGTTGTTAGAGGAGGTTCATACAGGAACCTGTGGTCCGCATATGAATGGTTTTGTCTTAGCCAAGAAAATACTTCGAGCTAGATATTTTTGGATGACTATGGAAACAGACTGCTTCCAATATGTTCGAAAATGCTATCGCTGTTAGATACATGAGGATATGATAAAGGTGCCTCCTAATGAGCTTAATGCAACAAGCTCACCATGGCCGTTCGCTGCTTGGGGAATGGATGTCATCGGATCTATCGAGCCTGCCGCATCAAACAGGTACAAGTTCGTTCTAGTGGCAATTGATTATTTCACTAAATTGGTTGAACCAGCATCATATAATTCAATAACGAAGAAGGTTGTGGCAGACTTTGTCCGCGACCGCATCGTTTGTCGATTCGGCATCCTGGAGTCTATCATTACTGATAATGGTTCCAATATCAATAGTGACTTGATGAAAGCCATGTGTGAAACATTCAAAATCAAACACAGAAATTCTACAGCCTACAGGCCTCAGATGAACGGAGCCGTAGAATCAGCGAACAAAAACATCAAGAAGATACTAAGGAAAATGATAGAAAAGCATAAGTAGTGGCACAAAAAGCTATCATTTGCTTTATTGGGGTACCGTACCACAGTCCGCACATCAACCGGGGTGACTCCCTATATGTTGGTTTATGGTACTGAGGCAGTCATTACCGCCGAGGTAGAGATTCCCTCCCTGAGGATTATATAGTAATCGGAACTAGAAGATGCAGAACGGGTAAAGAATCGCTACGGATTCTTTACGAGAAGTTAGCCCTTATAGAAGTAAAGAGAATGAACGCAGTTTGTCATGGTCCCTTCAACAAAAGAGTCAAGCCAAGACAATTTACACCAGGAAAGCGGGTATTGAAGAAAATCTTTCCGCACCAGGGTGAAGCCAAAGGAAAATTCTCTCCCAACTGGCAGGTTCCATACATGGTTCACCGGGTTCTAACAGGAAGAGCCCTCATACTTGCAGAAATGGACGGAGAAGTTTGGCCAAAGCCAATTAATTCAGATGCAGTCAAGCGTTATTATGTGTAATCATTATGATTTCTTTATGATGTAATTTGAACTACGTCTGACCTGATTCCCGTTTAAGAGGGGATACGTAGGAAACCTTATGTGTTCGGTCACAATTCAATAAAAATCTCATTTCCCCCCAATATTGGAAACTGGGGCAGAATTTTGAGGAGGACACTCAAAATTCCGAAGTTGACTTTCAACCATTCATCGCACGCAACCGTCAGAAATGCAACCCAGTAAACTGGGGCAGAATTTTGAGGAGGACCCTCAAAATTCCGGATCAAAAGAGGCCGCATTGTCTTGAACCGCGTCACAGTCGTCGGTTCGTCTAAAAGAAAATCATTTTAAATTATGTAGCTACATCATATATTTTTTTTACCATGCATGGCTACTATCAAAATTGCTTTATTTAGCGACGCTACTCCCCAATGAAAGCGAGAGCCGAGTAGGACAAGTGAAGTCCACGGGAAGACGAATTAACCTTCCCCCCTTTTACAAAACTCACAATTTTTCTTTGAATGCAGGCCCTCCATGACATAAAATCATTAGATACAATTACATATTTATACTTTAGTACAACTCCCAGAATCATCACTTGCTTACAAGTGCTATCCGCACATGACATCCCCAGCAGCCACAATGACGCAATCAATTATCAGCTATCATCTATCAGCTAAGAGATTTCGTTACCCTTCACCTTCATTTGTTGTATTGCATAAGGCTACCATTCTACCTTCCGAGACTAAGCTCTGTCTCCACCAGCGTCTATTGCATTGCTTAAGGCTACCATTCTGCCTTTCGAGACTAAGCTCTGTCTCCACCTGCATCTGTTGCATTGCATAAGGCTACCTTTCTGCCTTCCAAGACTAAGCATTGTCTTCATCTACATTTTTCTCTACATTGCATAAGGCTCCTTTCTGCCTTCCGAGACAAACCCTGTCTCCATCCTGCATTTCTCTGCATTGCATAAGGCTACCATTCTGCCTTCCGAGGTTAAGCTCTACCTCCATCTGCATGGCTAAAATATTGCCATTTTATCTCTCTTGCATGGTTGAAATACCTCCACCTTTATTTACGTCTTGCATTGGCTGAAATATCGCCAAACTTTATTTAAATTCCGCATCGGATGAAATATTACCAACTTTATTTAAATTCCGCATTGGCTGAAATATCACCAAACTTTATTTAAATTCCGCATAGGCTGAAATATCGCCAAACTTTATTTAAATTCCGCATCGGCTGAAATATCGCCAAACTTTATTTAAATTCAGCATCGGCTGAAATATCGCCACTTTATCTCTCTTGCATGGCTAAAATACCGCCACCTTTTATTTACGTCTTGCATCGACTGAAATATCGCCAAACTTTATTTAAATTTCGCATCGGCTAAAATATCGCCAACTTTATTTAAATTCCGCATCGGCTGAAATATCGCCAACTTTATTTAAATTCTGCATCAGTTGAAACATTGCCAAATCCTGTATTTCATAGGCTGAAAGATTGCCAAACTGTGTGAAGGCGTCATTGTTCGGAGGTACCATTTTCATAGCCCGAGAACACCATACCATGGCTTGAGGACCCTACTTTTATCTTTTGCATATCATCATTCAAAGGCATCATAGTTTGGAGGCATCATTATCATAGCCCGAGAATATCATTTCATAGCCTGTGAATCTTCTATTATACGCTTCATGGCCCGGGACGTCATGGTCTGAGGACGTCATCCTACCCGTCCAAAGACAGCATTCACGGTCCAACGGGAACCTGCATCATATTTAAATTTATGCACAATATATGTTCGTATTGCTTATTTGTAGGTACATTGGCTAGCAACGGCCATCACAGCAAGAGCAACCCCGCTTCGGTTCCAACAGCCTATCAGTCCCTGACCATCCTTCCCAACCTGAATATCGCATCCGTCTTTCGAAATCTCCATCGGCATGTTCCGCCGACGGATCCCCGAACTACATATGGCTTGATTCCTGTAACACCAGGGATATGTAGGCAGCTCAAGTTCCATAACTCGGTCAAAACCTTTCAAATCGTTTCTTTCGATCAAAATGTCATCATATCTTTACCCGACAAATCTTTCATCTTTCTGGGGTAAAGAGGGGCAGTTGTTGATACCCAATTTTTCCTTACATATTTTTATATACTTAAAATATTCTAAAAATAGCATGTACATATGGTCCTGGGTTTTGAGTATCCCTCGAAGTACCTTCGATGGGAGAAATAATCGGCGACAGATAACCCGTATTTCTCGAAGTACCTTCGATGGGAAAATAAGATGGTAGCAGAAGAGAAATCGCCTTTCCAAAACTAGAGAACGCGGGTGCAGTAGGCTCAGTCGATACATCATCTCCGAACACCTGGTCTGGGTTCGTCTTGCTTTGAGCACCTTCTCCCTACAAAGGCATTTCTTGTTTATTGTTATCATTCTTTAGCCTAGAAGCTGGCGATCCTTCTCCCTCTCCGAGAGGGCACAGTCTTGCCTCAAAAGACTCCCCGATGCCTACAATAACATAGTTAGTATTCAAAAAGAGAAAGTGCCTTTCCAAATGAAAATAGGGGGAGAGAGCGAATCGCACAGCACGTACCATGATATTTTGCTTCCCATCTGTTCCTAGACAAAGCTCGCCACTTTCGCTCATCATAAGTCGAGTGGACCGTCAACTCCCGAGCACAATTCGACAGATCAAGGACCTCGCACGACATCCATAGAATTGTTGCAGAAGAGGAAAGGAAGGCATATTTACAGAACTCACCTCCTCCATAATTAAAAAATTATGAAGGCACGAGTGTACCACTTACGTGTAAAATTCCATTCCTCAAGGAATGATAGAAACTCCATGGGGATAATATCAAAAGTTCGTACTCGGATGAATCGGCTCATCCACTCCCGATCTCTGTCTTTTTCATCATCAACAACAAAAGGTGTGATGCACCGACATCGTAGGGTTAGTAGACCTCGATAGTGAAAAGGCCAGTACAGCCTCATAAGATGCATGAGCATGAATTCAAGCCCTGCCTTCTCCGCAAAGAACCTCATCATCAATACTATACACCAAAACGACGGGTGAATCTGCGCCAAGGTAACATGATACTTTTGATAGAAGTCAAGCAAAACCCTATCAAGGGGGCCTAGCGTGAAAGGATACGTGTACACGTTCAAAAAACCCTCGGCATGGTCCATGATGCTCTCTTCCGGGGAAGGTATCTACAGTGCTACCATTTCCTCCCATCCACAATCTTTACTCACCAACTCAAGGTGTCCCTCTCCTATCAAAGAAGTAAACTTCAAGGTATGCTCCCATTGACCCTGAACATCGGGAGACTTTCTGATGGGGAGTCCCCCTTTGAAGCAAAATGCCCCGAGGCTGGCTCGCCTGGCATCAGCGGTGCTCCGCCAACCAAGTGAAAATCGGAGGCAGAACTTTCTCCTCCTTGCTGAACAGACCCTGATGTAGCAGTCATGACTTTGGAAAAATTAGAGAATTGGAGCAAAAATTTGAGCAAAAGTGTCAATACTGAAATGACGGAGGACCTAACACAGGAAAGGAGAACTCTACAAAAGAGGATTGTATACCGAGAAAATGGTAATAACAATTAAATTTGTTGATGGGACTCTAAAAATATGTGATCTATTTTTATGCTAGTTGTTAAGCAGTTGATGCTAGACGTGTGATACTTAGAAACAAAATAAGAGCTAAAGATAGAGTGATAATCAAACCAAGAGGCAGATTATCCCAGGCCTCGAGCTTGTCAATTCGGGGCCTCGAGGTTGATTTCAGGGCTCGGATACAGCCTATCGAGGGTGATTGGAGTAGGGATAACAGTTATGATAAAATCAATGAAGGCTCTTTAAGGCCAATGATAAGCAATAAATGACGAACAAGTATGAAGATAATAAATGAAGGCAATAATAATAAGAAAGCATGCTAGAGAGCAAAGAGAGTGTTCTTTTATATTTCATGTAGAGCGGCTGAAGCAACAGGCTTTACAAAATGATAAGGATCCCCTTTATCTAGGGGGATCCTAACATAGTACACGATACATTAATTATAAAGATATAGAGTTAGGACAGATAGACATGACACCTTGATTCAGGTTCAGAGTAGACCGGCTAGGCTTTCTCAGAGTTAGCCGTGTGCCTTGGGACTCCCCGTTTTTACCCCAGTCACGATCAATATTGCCTCTAGGCTGGGTGTCGATGAATCCCAAGGGAGGAGACTCAACCATAACCTTGTAGCCTTGAGGCTTTGAGATGACCCTCTAAAATGCCTTAATAACGAGAAATTAGACCCTCCAATTTTGCCATATACAGATAGTCCTCGCGTTTCTTAGAGAGGAATGATAAGAAATGACCTTGACATTTGATTCTTTGAACTTACCATGATGATGTCACATTGATGATATCATACTTATGATGTCAACCTTTTACAATAACCAGGGCATCCACATGGACTTGTCTTTTCAGCGTCATTCAATGCGCTGCCGATTCCCATTCTTCAAGGACATAATATCATCGTCGACTCATTTTTCAATGACGCATTGATTGCGCTTGTATATTCGTCTTCCAAATGAATTGATGGGGTTACTGGCCATACTATATTCCCCTATAAATAGGGGCTTTTCGGTGCTATCTTCTTACTCAAGTGTCTTCCAACATCTATCCATTATTTTCCCCTCACTATTTTATTCCATTTTTAACCGCCATGTTTGGGATTCACGGCCTTAAGGTTGTATGGGAGCATTTTTATCAGCTACGTGATGGCCTTCAGCCTGAGCTTCCCCTTGTCGAACGAGATTATACTGTCCTATCACTGTTGTTGTTGTTGTTACGACTGCTACTGCTGTCGTTATTGGCCCGAGGTGATGATACATAGGGGAACAACTTCTTCCGACTTAGAAAGTCATTTGGACTCTACACCACTGCTCGGGAGAGTGTTCGGACTATACACCGCTGCTCACTCTCCTACCCCTGCCTGGTGTGGCACTTCATCTCTTGGGTTTTTTCCCAAGGGATAAAATGGCACAACCAGCCGCTGATCTTGCACGGTACGACTTCCCAGAATGTGGACTCGGAGTGGCCGTGCAAGTAAGGTTGATGCCCGACGAATCTTCAACCTTTGGCTTCGGCGGGTTATGTCTCTTTTTTCTGCCTCTTTTGCATCACCTTACTCTTCTTTATCTTCCCCCTTCCTCTTCTTCATCTTCTCCCTCGGAGGTATTATTTTGCAGGATCGAGATGGGAACCTAGAGGAGATGGCGGTCGAAAGTATCACCGTCGAGGATGCACGTTTGAGGAGGTAGCGCTCAGAGACGCTGATGTTGATACCCAATTTTTCCTTACATATGTTTATATACTTAAAATATTCTCAAAATAGCATGTACATGCATATATAAGCATGCTCAAGAGTTTTGGTATTTTTCCCTTATTTTTAAAGATTTTAAAACCAATTTATTGTCTATTTTAATAGTACAAAATTCAATAATTATTCCTAGACTAGCATTTTCGGTGAATAATTTATTTTCATTCTCATATTTACACCAAGATAATTAAGGTAATTTTTTGCATATTTGTCGACGCCCCCATTTTTCTAAGGCGGAAAGCGGGTTTCGACATTATGGATGAAATGACTCTTTTATTCCCTTTTTGGGGAATTGGGTTATGGATTTTGGATAGTCGTCACCTAATGATTATAGTGCATTAGTACACTTTAAAAGAAAAGAAGAAGATTTTGAAAGAAAACCAGAGTTCGGGTAAGGGCTTGAGATTATCTCGAGGGGAAGGTGTTAGGCACCCCTCAAGATCCACTAGTGTGGTTCCCGGCCATGCTTAATTGTGACTTTAAGAAGAATAGGAATAAACAAGCAAAGTTTGCACATAGGAAGTATAAACAAGTTGAAAATTTTGAAAGAAGAAGGACACAAGTTATTTTGAAAAGAGGAAGCTTAGTTGAAGGAAAACATTAATCTAAGACAAAACATCAATAAATAAAGAAGGAGAAAGGGGGTCCTAGGTTTAAGTATTATATGGATCACTTTGGTGCAATACCCAGCAATCATTCTCACACGAGATATTAACGCACCAGTCATCATATCCATATTCTACCCTTCCCACCCCGTTAAGGTATTTAAACGCGATTAGTCTCGTTTTACTTATTGCATGCTAGTACCCGTCCCAACCTATCAGTCCTGGGGTATTAGGACTTCTAATCCTAAAAGGGGAAGAAAGGGATGGGGGCTTTGCATGGAGTTTCAAAGGATAAAAGTCTAATTCGTCATTCAAAACAAATACCAAGTAGGGGAAAGAACTAGAAGACAAACCAAGGCTCAAAGAAACCCCTTTAAACAGATAACATATAGTTTAGCATGCCTTGCATATACTGGTTTGGTCTTAAAGGCGGACAGACTAGTTTAACACATAGAATTAAATAAAAGGTCTACATTAGAAAACTTGGATCCAATTGTTAGGATTTGGAGAATTTTACCGAATTGTTAATTAAGGACCTAATACGGAAAAGTTATGGAAACAGAAGCAGGAGCTTGGAAATTGTAGAAGTTTCGAAAGGTTTCGAAAATTGATGGAACTGTTTAAGGAAATGTACAGTAGAGTTTTTCAGAAGTAGAGTGCTTATAAAGGAAGAGAGAGTTTGAAAACTGTTTTGAAAGTAATTTCATGAATAAAAATTCAGACAGAGAGTTAGAAAAGTGATTTCAGAGACAGAAACACGAGTTTAGAAGTCGCAGACCGGTTGGGACGAATCTGTTGAAAACGTAGAAAATAATTGCCAGATTACTGATTATACAACTTAGGCGAACTTTGAGATCCTATAGGCAGGATATCTACTTTGGTTTTTATTTACACAATTCTATTTTAAACGTTTAAGCCATGCGAGCATTGTGTTACCCTATTGTTTGCCTATCTTTTATGCAAATCTATAGGCATGGTTTCTATATGCTTGAATGAAGAAGAATGCAAGCCTATAGACATGATCTCTAGGTGATTTATATGTTTTAAAAGCTTATATGCATGATATCTAAGTGATTCAAAGTGTTAAAATCCTATAGGCATGATATCTACCCTTTAACATATGCAAGCAACTAAAACCCCTCCCATACCCTTTACTACTATACTCCCCATGTTCTTTTACAAAGTTATTATTAGAGAGCCAAAAGTAAAATAAAATAAAATACATCATAGCCCACAGCTAGATCCAAACTGCCTAATGCAATCTCAATATCCAATACATGTGTTTTACCAAAT